>WUQG02006666.1:0-12082 GCA_011317285.2 Androctonus mauritanicus
AAAGATGTCTACATGTGTGATATATGCAGCATCACAGATTTGGAATAATCTGAACAGCAGCATAAAATTTATATTAAGAAAACAATAACAAGTTTACGATGTTTTCGAAAATAAGATGCTAATAAAAAGTAATTTTTTTTAATGTAGACTGCTGTAGTTATTCCATTAGAAAAATATCTATCTTTGTATTAGATCCTAAGTGTAACTTGCAGCTTTAATCCTATGTATCACCAAAATAGGTATCCCTGTAACCAAATTAGGTAGCTGTATCACCAAATTAGGTGTCTTCTCGAGATGTTTGGAAAAACATTTTTAATGCAAAACTATTTAACAATGTAAAGGTATCAAATTAAAAAAATGAAGGTAAGATATTGGGAAACAGCCTTTTACAATTTGGCTTCTTAAATGCAATTTGGCGTGCAGAAAACACACTTTGCACACAAATTATCATCAAATTAAGTTACTTTACTCTATATAATTATCATATCAGATAATATTGGAATGTCACTATATTGTAGTTTTATTAATTTATTACTATATATATTTTTTAAATTTTCTGAAATCATAATCATTTTAAGTACAATGGATATCCCATTTAATCATTTTCATACTCGTTAATAATGATGGTTGATATTTAACACACTACCACATTTTCGACATCATTATATAGCATTATTAAGATATTCGGTTAAGTCATGCTAACTTTACATCTCTCTACAATAAAAAAAAAAAAAGTTTGAAATTTATTTTTATAACATGCAAAATTTACACTTTTATTTTATAAATGTTAAAATAACTTAAGCTAATTTAGCTATTTAACAAAATTTATAATTTTTATAACGTATATTTTACAAAGTTTTTATATGGAAAATATTTAAAAAAAAATCGAAATTTTATAAATTCAAAATTATAAAGAACTATAAATTTGTTAATGATTCTTGAACATTAAACAGAATTAAAATTTTTATAAATATTTTTTTTTTAATATCTTAATGTAATACTAACCATATGAAAAAATTAAAGATTTATTAGACTATTATATTTTTTTCTATTTAAAATTATATTTAAAAAGTTTGTTAATAATTTATCTTGCCTAACTGCTTAGTTTTCCTTAATAAAACTCGAAAATATTATGTGATATAAACTAAATTAAACGTTGGATTTATGAATTTCATCCTAAAAATTTATTAGAGTGGGACTAAAATATGTAAACTTTCACATGGTTCCTCTTGTTTTTTATGCGAATAAGTTAATAATACTTATATTACCGCTAATTAATTTTCTATATTTAGTATTTTAAAGTTTTATACTAATAACTTATATCAAAATATTCTCTTTTAATTTATCGCAATTAATGTTGCATGTTTAAGACTGTATTCGTATAAAATTCGTTTGCTACATGGTTCATTTCAGACGAGACATTCAAATTTACAAAATGACTACTGTCTTACACAAAAATAAGTGTCGTAATATGAATGGTTTAATACACGAAAGGAACCGAGTAAAAGCCACTTTTTAGTTTGGCATTCAGCTAAAACCGCTACCTGCAACGATTTTTGGCGACAGATTTATACCAAACAACGTTAGCTCGGCTTTATAATAGAAAATCAATACGAAACCAAGCGTAATAGCTACCCGCCAACACTTTACAGGCTTCCCAGTATTCGATGGAGGAAATTCTAAGCTTTCTGCTGAACATTCCGACTATCATTGCCTGAAGGCCGATGGTCATATGACGGTTGTCCACGTTTTGAGGTACGTACTGCCTACTTGTGAATTGGTGGGAGGTTATCGATTGCAATACCTAGCTGTGCGGTAAACGAGCTCTCAGCTATAGATAAACTGCTGCGCTTTATCCAAACTGCGAGTATTGTCTATATCTGATGTTTTCCATTGAAGCTTTCGAGCTGTAAAATGAACTGCAACAAATAGTGGTGTGTGTGTGTGTTCGTTCTCTCCCCTCTTCATACTATTTTTTTTTTTTGTTTGTTTGCGTTTTCTTATAATTTTGTAAATAATAAGAGTCAGTAATCAATCAAAAATTAAAGAAAATTAACTAAAATATTTCATATATTTTCCATCAGAATTTTTGGATTGTACGGAATCATAAACATTTTAATACCAAAATACTTTGATCTTTTAAAAACTTCTTTCAGATTTAGCAAATTTATAAAATTTATTTTGGTGTGATTTTAATAATCTTTTAATTTTGTTATTGTTGTATATTCAAAATTATATTATATTGAAAAATAAATTTTAAAGATATTAATATATAAAAAAATATGTATATTTTTGCAGTGATCTAGTGCATTTGTTTGGAATCATTCATTTAAACTTTACACGAAAATTTTAAAATAAAATTTAATATAAAATAAAATGAAGAGGAATTTGATAATGTCGACTTTTCACAATTTAAATTTTTTATTGAAATTATTTTTAATTTTTACGTGCATATAATTTTATCAGAGAGACCTGTTTAAATTATTTTCACTTTTTAATGTTCATCGTTTAAGCAATAAAATTAATTTATTAAAATTATTTTTCCAATAAAAAACTTATATTAAAACTTGTTTTAATTTTTCGTGAATCAATAACAAAGAAAAGCAAATATATGACTAGAATTATTAATTACGCGAATTTAATTTTAATTTAAGAATCTGAAAATATTGTAATTTAAAAATTTTTTTATTGCGAATTAATGAATTTTGTTTTATTTCCATACTTTTTTATTATTATTATTATTTGCTCTATAACTGTCGCGTAGACAGCATTTTGAATCAGCAAAGAATTCTCTTGTCAATATTCGTAAAATATGGCAAAAATTCAGAAATGCTGAAATTTAGAAACTTTTTCGCTTTCTCATGTAAAAATATCATCTTTGGTTACATTCTACAGTAACGTCTGTTTGAGTAAAACATTCCAATCTTTTACCCAATGCAGCATAATGTTTGAAAATGTCTCATTCAAACAGACTATTGTAAAATATTTGATGATGGCTTATAGATTTCAATCTCTAACTTTTTTCTTAAAATTTGTCCTTAATCAGTATAATTTAAAACATTTGAAAATAATAATTCTGGATTTTTGTTACCATGGTAAATTTGCATTATTTTTCTTTTTTTTTTTATAACAACTTTTACAAACAAAAATTTACAACTTTTATATAAAACAAGTGCAAAACAGTGCTTAGATATTATATGTATATATATTTTGCATATTGGTATTGTAAATGGTATTTGTGGTATTGGTATTTGATGATATTATGCAAATTGGTACAATACTAATATGCAAAATATGTAATGCAAAGTTACATTACCAATACCACAAATACCATACAACAAATAACCAAATACCAATACCACAAATACCATACAACCAATAACCAAATTTGGTAATGTAAATTTGCATTAAATATTTTGCATATTGGTATTGTAAATGGTATTTGTGGTATTGGTATTTGGTTATTGGTTGTATGGTATTTGTGGTATTGGTAATACATTGCCAATATCACAAATACCATACAACCACAAATACCAAACCACCACACCATTTGGTAATACATAACCAATATCACAAATACTATACAACCACAAATACAAATAACCACGTACCAATAATATTTGTGGTATTGGTATTTGGTTATTGGTATTTGTGGTTGTATGGTATTTGTGGTATTGTAAATGGTATTGGTATTAAATATTTTGCATATTGGTATTGTAAATGGTATTTGTGGTATTGGTAAAGTATTACCAATACCACAAATACCATTTACAATACCAATATGCAAAATATTTAATGCAAATTTACATTACCAAATTTGTTTATTGGTTGTATGGTATTTGTGGTATCGGTAATATAAATTTGCATTAAATATTTTGCATATTGTGTTGATGATAAATTTGTATTATTTTTCCTTATAACAACTTGTACAAACAAAATTTACAACTTTATATAAAACAAATGCATAATGGTGCTTAGGTATTATATGTACTGTATATATATTTTACAATATGCAAAATATTTAAATATTTAATATTTTAGATGAAAATCTGTTCTAGAAATTTGTTCGATACAGTATTTCATTGTTATTGCATATTTTATCTAAACGATATCACACTGAAGTCATAAATTTATAAACGGTATCCATAATTTAAAAGAATCTTGCATGTTTATCAGTTTATGTAAAAATTTAGCACATTTTATTTATTTTTATTAATACTATAAGTCCTTCGACCGAAACTTTATCTGTTTTTTTAGAACAATTAAGAACAAATCAGAAAATTTTATTCGATTTACCATTTTTTTTCCCCTCTCCAAAAGTGTTAATCCAACTTTGCGATATTAATTAATGTAAATTTAATTTATTGCAAAATTAAACAAATAATCGTTTTCGTTTTTAATTTAATAAAAATTAAATATTTAATTTAACAGCAATCAATTTTATTTATATATAATTTGAATAAGTAATTATTATTATTATTTTTTTAATTTCAAGAGTAAGAGATTAAAAACTTTTGAAAATTTATTGTTACACGTGTATCGAAATACATATATAGTCTTCTAAAACATATAAAAGAATTATTGAATATCTAAAGCTAAAAATATTTTACATATTTTTAGCCATGTAACGTACTATGTTATACAAATTAAACTAACTTGATGATATATAAAAGGCAGGATATAGACATCATTTCCGAGTACTCAATCATGCACTTTGTATTTAGGAAATAATTATAATTCGTATAATATTATTTGGAATTATATTCGAAGTTAACATTATCTGATTATAAGATAAAATTTTAATGCAGTTTTAAATCTTTCCGCTAAGTGTCAGAACAGCAAGAAAGTTTATTGCATTATAAAAATTGTTCAGTTCGGTTTTAAAATTTGGGAATATTGAATACAGTTATATACATTAAACTAGTAAAAATAAAAATAAATAAATAAAAAAAATGAAAAAATTAACCTTTAAACGGGCCAACATTGAAAAACAGGAGAAAACAAAAAAAAAATGTAATTGTATTATGTAGATAATGACTGATATGTGGAGCTAACATTCAAAAGAGACTTTGTCACTCAAATACGACTTTTGGGAACGATCAAAAAATGTGTTTCTCTCAAACTTTTTTGATTAAACAGTCTACTTTCAAAGACCATTATAACTAAGTCAAACTTGCTTTTGGATGATTAAACTCCGCAGAGATCATGGTAAGAACCACATAAATCGAAATCAGTATTTAACTCAAAATTTCTAAATTTGGACAGTCTCTTTTGAATGGTAGCTCCTCATGTAATGTTATTTGTTCTAAAAAAATTTTTATTTCTGTTCTATAAAGTGTTGCACGGTTGGTACATGTGTACTACTGCCTGGTTAGTGATATCGATAATTTAAAAAACCAGCTAATAAATATTAAGACCAGTATGAAAAAAAAAAATTCTAGAAAAACTCAGGAGTTCCCCTAAACAATATACTAGAAAGAGTTAGCGACTACGGTTGTACAAATGTTATCCATAGCCTGTTAGAAGCAATTTTTTTGGTGGTACATATTTACATCACTGCCTGTTTAAGGATTTTAAAAAAAATCTTACTATGTTGTGATATATAAAAAGTTTCATATCGACACCCATCATAAAATACATATAAACTTTTTTTTAAGTATGTTTATTGAATTAAATACTAAAATTATCTTCGGTATCATTATCTATAATACACTTTTTATAGTATAAGAAAATAAAATACTGTATATATTTATTTATTTTGGATAAAATTTGCATTTTTTTTTTGTTTTAATTAATATTCTGTCTGTTTCAGATACAGTATATATATATATATATATATAAATCAAGAATGTTCTAAACTTAAGTGATATTGCCATTTAATGAACACAGAAATTAAATAATTACATTAATAATAATAATAATAATGTGCATAATTCAAGAAAAATTTTCCAAAATTGTATCTTTTATATATAGTAAAAATAGAAATAATAAGTTATAATTCATTCTCTCAAATTTGATAACTCAGAAAATAAAAAAAAGTATAGAATTATATATATATATGTATATAATTATACTGCTAATAACAATGCATATATACTTCGTATGTACTGTAATAGTCACAAAAAATCGTTAGAAACTGCATGCAAAATCGTGAGTTTCATATTTTCAGTTTAATTATAGTAATAAAATTTGATTGATTGATCTCATGCTAAATATTATTTTTCTTAATGCGATTCGCTTAAAATGGTACTATGTTTCAATAGACGGCAATAACAACTGGCTTATGAGAAAAAATAATGATTAATTTTGGTCACAAGAGGTTAAAGTATTTTTTTTTTACATACAGTATATGTATATAAAAGAAACTTTATGAAAAATATAAAAATTTTTGCACGAATTGCGTTAATAATAAAAGTGTTTCGACGTGTTGCAGTGCGATTTTTAATGCAAATAATGATAACAATATAAAATATTTTACAGTTTATCCAAACGAAGTAATCTAAAAATGTGTAATTTTACATTTCTGTCTGTGTAGTCTGTATAGTTTTCTCCAGTTAGTTAACTTTATATCATGTTATTTTTTGTTTGTTTTTTTTTTAAGCTCTGTAATTATCCCAAAATCTTTGTTGTCAAATTAAAGCTATTAAAATCTTGTTTCAAGTTTAATCAAAGTTAGAAATACGTCTAATTGATTTTATATAGGTTTATAACTTATAAAAAAACCAAAAAAAAAAAAAAACGTGATTTTTAAACGTAAATTTTGCTCGATTCCGTTTAAATTAAAATCTATAAATTCGAAAATAATTAGTTTTAATTAAAATAAAATTTTTATTTTAAATTTTAATCTATTTTTTTTTTTTTATTTTTTCGTTATAAATTTTAATTAAAATCCGCTGACAGAAAAATGTTAAAATTTGATAACAGAAATTTTAAATGAAATTTTTAGTCGGATTTAAAAAATTTCTTTAATAATAATACTCATAAATTTATATATATGTATATATAATAATTGGAATAAAATAAAAATTTAAAAAAATTAAACGAATTTTTATTTTTTTAATGTGATAAAAAGTTCTAAACGTTGATTCATGTTTATGTTTTTGAGCTTTAAATTAAATTCAGTACAACACGTAACTCGAGATTTTGGCACAATATTTTAATGCGCTATTGTTCAATAAATTTAAAATCAATTGAACGTTTCAAGCAAAAAAAAAAAAAATCAAAAAATCCCTTTTTATTAAAATGAATTTTTTTTTTTTTTTTTAATATCAACAGAATACAAATTGGCGAAAAATTTGATTTGTTCATGGAAGACCTGATTCTTCTATGGTGAGACTACAGACTTTAAGTCGCTATGTATTAAGCTACTGGATTAAATCGCTTGTGCAAACAACTCGAAGAAGATCCAATTTAAAAACGCCGCACTCCTCAGGCAAGATTTTTTAACACTGTCTAGCTTTATGCTTTCTTTCTTTCTTTCTTTTTTTTTTTTTTACCTTTATAACTTCATCTTTACCCTTCGATTTGGCGAGATGCTAGTGAGTGAGAATTGCTGAGTTTTCTATCATCTGCTGACTTAGCGAAAAGCATCTACTAGCAAAGATTGTTCCTAGGATCTTATTTCCCTTGGGTGTCTTTGAATGAAACTTAAGATAGAAACGCACTGATTGTTTATGAAAATATTCTCAAATCGTATTTGATGAGTTTGAGTAAATAAGCAAAATAGAATTTTGATTATCACAAGTCGAAAGGTAAAAACGTAATTTTCATTCATACTATACAATAAATAAATTTCATGTTTTAGATAATGATATTTTTTTCCTCCATTTGTTCCAAATATACTTCAAATTTGTGCAGTTTTGATTATCATATACCCGATTTTTGATAGAAAACTAAAGCAGATAATAATAACAACAAATATTTTTACTAAAATATCTTACAAGTTGTTCATTTTTGTTCTAAAATACAACAGTTTTGTTGCAGATTATATGTTGTGACTCTCAGTTTTTTTTTTGAAGAAAAAAAAACCTGTTTCAATTTCTCAACTTTTTGTAAGAATTTATTGAATGATTGGATTTTTTAATAATTTATTGCCTGGCTTTTTAATGTTGAAAACGAAACTCCCAATAATCAATTAATTCTTTGAAATATTTTTTGTAATTTAGAAAATTTTCTTTTACCTTTTTTTTTCTTTCTTTCTAAAACGTTGTACCTATAAAGAATCGTTGGTTCTTACTTATTGAAAATTTAATCTGTTGCAAATACTCCAAGGAAATCAATAAAATGTCTCACGCTGTTAGTTTAAGAATTAAAAAGCATAATTTTAAATGATTAAATGCTAAGAATTTTAATATTTTGCAATGTTCAAAGAACATCTAACTTAATTATCAACTTATTGTTTATTAACATAATTAAACCAACTATCCGCAACTATTGAAAGTTCGATATTAAAAATTGATATTTTTAGAAAGAAAAAAATGAGTAAAGGAGGTAAAAAGACGATCTACACATGATATAATACAACATTTACATTCCTTATATTATGAATGAGATCAGGAAAGATGCTTCATTTTTAATTTTATTTTTTTGTTATCCATTTATTCCGGATATATGTTTCATTCTTATCCAGAATAATCTCTACATAGTAGAACTGAATAAAAGATTCTGGTAAGAGTATTAAACTGCAATATTTTTTTGGTGATTAGTGGCAGGTGACAGCTCAGGTATGATCGTGTGGTACTGATTGTAGTGCAAAACATATTATGATGCAAAATAATTTTTTGAGCCGTCTGATGTTGTTATCGCTATTTTAAAAAACAGCATCGAACTTTCTCAGTGGTGATTATATCTAGAAACTATTATTTTGTCTGAAAATCGTTGAGCACAGGTAGGTTTTTATCATCTCCTCTTCCTTAGTAAGGAATTATTCAGTTAGCAGATATATGATACTGTGAAGCAAAATTACGTTATTAATGATTGAGCAAAAATGCACACTCGTATCCTAGCATAAATTAAAAGGAAGTATAAATCAATTATAAAACGTTCGTTTTAAATCGTAATAAGTTATTTTTATAATTTTTTAAAGTGTTTTAGAAGTTATATAAATGGAAAACAAATAGAAAAGTATATGGTGCAGAACTAGTGCAAGCAGCAAAAATTAATAATAATTTTTTCTTGCTACTAATGTGATTTTTTTAGTGCTTATTAATGACAATAGAGATGAACGTGTATTCGTTCATAAAAAATTTTGTATTGTATTTTAAGTAAGTGAGTATTTTTACCTCTGTGACGGGGCAAGGGTATTATATTTGTTATTTTTCTAAATAAATTTTCGATACTTTTATTATTTTGAAAAACAAAGAGTATCTTTCATCTGTTATTGAACAGAGATAGGAAGCATTCATACACAATTCATGCAGATACAACTCACTGGAATAGATTTACACCTAGTCAAATCTTAGGCGAATACTCTTGTTCCACTTTTGTTCTTTACATGGTTAGAATAACATAACAATTTTTAGATTTTTTTTTAATGTATTTTGTTTTATATAATATGCCTATGTAGTCTATATAATTTATAATTCTGATATATATATATTCAGACTAAAAATTATTATAATGATCTGTGACTTGTAAAAATATTATAAATTCAAATTTTCAGAAAAAAAAAAAAAATGCAATATATGTTAAGAAGTTGACCATATAAATAAATGCAGTACACAGTGGCGAATCTACAGCTATCCAGGCCCGGGGCGGAAGTCTCCCTGAGACCCCCCCTAATTGGAATGATCACCATACAAAATATCAACGCAAATATATAATTAACATTTATTTAATCAAAATTAAATAGTTAAAAATGATTTGGCTTCTAACATAAACTTTTAAACATAAACACGGCACATTTATACTTAATCATCCTCCCAGAATACAAAGTCCCTTTTTTTATATTCCTACATATACGTATGTATACATAAAACTTAAGGTTATTCGGAGGCCCCCCTGATCAGAGACCCGGGGCGATCCGGGCCTATGATCAGGGGGCCTAACATAAACTTTTAAACATAAACACTGCACATTTATACATAATCATCCTCCCAGAATACAAAATCTCTTTTTTATTCCGGGACATATACTTAAAACTTAAGGTTCTTCGGAGACCCCTGATCAGAGGCCCGGGGCGGTCAGCCCTCTCCGCTCCTTTGGTACGCCACTGTGTAGAGGTATAATCTGATAGTAATATAAAAATATATTGATTGATATTATCAAAGCAGAGAATCTCTCAATCAAAATCACAAAATAAGCAATATGCTACAATATTTCGCTTTATGAAATCTTAACATAAGCTAATCAAAATTAAGTACGATTCTCTTTAATGAGGATTTATATGAAGTTGCAGAAATTATTCAGCAATTCCTACAACTAACTTCATAATTGAATTAAATTTTATTAGAGAAATAAAATTGCAAGATTATTTCCAAGATCACACGTTTTATTAATAGCATTCGTCTAAATGCCTTCTTTTTTTATAAAGTCACATTTTCTAGAAAAATCATATGAATACTACTACATAAATACACAGTACAAATTACTACCATGTACTACTACATAAACTATAGTAGTAAAAATATATTTGTGATAATTTTTATTATTTTTTCGATATTTTTATTATTATAATTTATGTAGAGTACCATAATATTGTTATGATATTTATAATTTTTTAGCAATTGGATACTTTTAGATAACTATGTCGCGTATCATTTGAATTAAATAATGCAAAAGTCAATGAAGTAAAAATTCCAAGTACAAAATGCGATAAGAATTGTAGAGCAACCATTTCATGCATGTAATGAATGGTAGATGTCAGTGGGTCATAAATCCAGTTTTTTTATTATTCTCACCAAAAGAATAAATCACATGTTTTGTGAAACAGGCCGAATTTTGTTTTCCTCCACTTGCAACAAATAGCACAAAATTAATTAACTTCAACTAAAAAATTGCTTGCTGACATCAAATGTTGATAATTGGCGCCTTTAACATATTTTAAGTCAAGTTAATTTATATTTAGCACACGAACTAGAGAATGAATACGGGACACGTTTGGTTTAAAGTAAAATTTACAATGATAGTGAAAAGTTTTCGAAGAAGAAAATTAAATTCATTGAAAAATAATATTTATCAAAATGTTAATTAACGTTTGGGAAATTAAATTAAAACTTAATTACAACATTTAATTATCTACTTATTTAATTTATAATGAAAATAATTTCATATTTATGAGAACAGTTTAGTATTATTAAAGAAAATTATGTCTAGTTTCAACTGGTTAAATTTTAATTTACTATTTTTAATTTTTTAATTGATAATAGTATCAAATGTTTTCCAAATTTTTTATCATATTTTTTGATATCTTAATAATTTTTTAAATAAATTTTATATAATTTATTATATAACGACAATATACAATACACATTTATCACATTATCAGACTATTTTACTTAAAGTTTTCCTCTTTGAAATTTTTAAAGCAGTCTCGAGATTTAACTAAAAATGTCCTAAATTTTTCCTGACATCTGAAAGGGTATAGAATTCTATATAAACCTATTATTACATCTTGCAAACTAGATTCATTTCCAAGTACGTTGTCTTTCCTAGAAACTATACCAAATATATGACGTAAAAAATGACATTTATTGTTTGACGTGTTCAAAACTACTTAATTATAGGTACTGCTGCAGGTTTTGAAAGGATTTAGTAAATATCACGCAATAATTCTAAAGAATAAATTAAAATATGTAAACAACAATTGTTTCTTTTAAAACTTAGTTGATTTAACAGAGAAAAATGGGTTTTTATTTATTATAGAAAAAATAAAATGGCTAAAATCAAAAATTTGCTTTTATACATACTTATATATAGTATGTATAAAAAGCATACTATATATAATAAATATAGTGAAATAAATGAAAAAAATATATATAAGGTAACTCGGGGAAGACAAGAGTGGAGGGAAGATGAGAGTTTTGTGATATTTCGTCGATTAAAGTGGATATAATACGGAATATTCACAACAGCAGCCTTCACA
>WUQG02006677.1:0-48602 GCA_011317285.2 Androctonus mauritanicus
GCCTCGATAGATTTATACGTATCCTTAATTTTTTTTTTTTAATCTAAAAAAAAAAAAAAAAACAAAATTTTCAGCAACAACAGCGAACTTTTGCTGCCTTTCTTGGCGAAATAAATTTTAAAATATATTTGATTATTTTTGACAGATTTAATTATCAAAAACAAAAATTCTACATTTTTTTTTTTTTTTTTTCCTTCTTTTGCACGGGTGTAAAATTAAGCAATTAAATTTTTAAACGTGCAAAATTTTCTTTTAAAAAATATCGAATGTGTCACTCATAATTGTGAGATGACACCGACGTTTCTTTTTTTTTTCTTTTTTTTATTCCGTATAATTTAATCATCACTTAATTGCGTTTGGAATTTTTTTTAATGTCTAGCAATTTTTTTTTCTTCCAATTTCTTAATTAACCTTAAAGTAAACTAATGAAAGAATTAGAGCAACTTTATTAATTATGAAAAAAAAATTAGATTTTTACTTTTTAATAGCTCCAACGTTCTTATTTTGTTTATTTTGTATTCCATACTAGCGCATGGATAAACAAATGTTGCTCCTTGTTTTTTTTTTCCTTATTTATATAAAGCTTTTTCGCTACTTTTTAGTGTTATGTTCATTAATGGCAAACAAATTAAGTTCGTTTCGTTTTGATAAGTACTTAGCATAATTAATAACAATAATAAAACTAACTGCGTTAAGTTAAAGTAGCACGTAATGGTATAACTAGTGGAAAAACTTTATGCTGCCGAATTTGTCGAAGTTTAAAACTTAATATCCGGGATGTTTATAGGTTTTAACAGAGAACAAACACTCGTTACAATAAACCAAGCATATATATATATCGCTTATCCTATCAGTAATAACTGTTTATGTTAAATTTACCGTTCCATTCATACGTATCTTATACACTCGCTCTTGTAATAAAGTCGACTGTGTGATAGTCAATCAACAACGTGTAAAACATTAACCGTAAATCAGTTTGCGAATAAATTTTATACATATAATTCTTTATATATATAAAGAAAAGTAATAAACGTGTCAGAAACGTTGTCGAAACTTTAAGAGGAAAAAAAAAAAAAACAAAAGAGGGAAAGGCAAAAGAAGAGATTATCTTGCTGAATAATGATGTTGAAAGAAAAGTTTCGTGTAACAACTCAATAATTTCTATCTGACAGCTTGCATTCTCCTCCACAACTAATAAAACTAACCCACCACATAAATGGTATATAACTTGAGTCAGTTGGAACACCATAAACTTATCCTATTTCTAACTACTATGACTAAGGTGGGGTGTAAGGGAATTTTTTCCGGATAATTAGTTCTTTGAGTTAATTGCACGTACAAAACCCCGTTTTCCCGTGTTCGCTGGGGAGTAATGAAATTTCTACATCAAATTTCAACAACACCTAGGGGGTCAGTAATTTACCGTGACGCTTAAATGAATTAAACAAGTGAGAAAAGTAAGACCTGTACCTTGTTGTTTCTTCATCGTATAAATATAATCAACATCTTTCCGATTTATAATAATTTCACCTTGATGACGTACAATACGGAAAAGAATGATATTTTTGTTTAATTATTTTTAATTAAAAAATTTAATACGAATATTTCGAGCTTTAAACTTGAAATTTTGACGGTATGTTTTAATATAAAAGTTAAAACTACGTAATTAAATAAAGAGTAGAACTGTTTTACTTTTCTTTTTTTATGTCTGAATGGAACACCAACTTCTTCATTAAAATGAAACAGGCCAAATATAGTAGTAAAATTGATCTCCTCCATTTAAGTACAAGCAATAAGCTATTGGCGAGATGCAGGTGAGTATGTAATGCCATCTTGCTTCCTTCCTACCATTTTACGTATGGAGAGGAGTATCATAATCCACAAACCTCGCGAGACCAATACTATCAACTCAACTGCTACCGTTGGGTGAAGATAAAACTCGTCCATTTCTTCCCCCCTCTTCCACTTTCTCATCAGAATGTCTCCAAACAGTACTCACCTTAATGGTCAGTCAGACCCACATCGTACTTCACTGACGGATGGCCGCTGGTGAAATCGTTTGGACACAATCGTAGAAAACTCAATTTCTCTACCAGAAAGAAATTTGTGGTCCACCTTCTGATAACCGACGCCCCCAAAAAAAGAAGAACTTTTTTAAAAGCTTTTACACCCTTTTTTTTGATAAACACTGCTAAGTTATCGTTTAGAATTAATGGTATAACAAAGAACAACAAAAATGGATATTTTCCTCTTTAAGAAGTTCGTCACGCGAATTTTTATTTAAAAAAATAAATAAGAGTATCGTAATAAGTTTAATGCATTGTAAATTCGTAATCTGTGATCATTTTTTTGCATTTAAATATCCATTCTACATATTCATTTTTTTCTTGTATTGTTGAAAAGATAATTCGATGTATTTTAGAGGGAAGTAAGGATAAAAGGAAGGATATATTCAGAACTTCAAAAGACTTTCTTAATTCCTAGATAGAAAGTATTACATGCAAATGGTTTTCTACTTCTTTCCTCTTTTATTTTTTCAAAGGATATATTCTCAACAGTCACCCATAAAAGTATCCATCTGAACTCCAAAAATACTTTTCACAATATATTTTCTCTTTATTTAAGTTATCTCCTTCTCTCTTCCTCTCTCTCTCTCTAAGAACTGCACACACGCAAAAAAAATGATCTTGTGGTTGTTCTGACTGGGTTAGGAAATATTCTATTTAACAGCATAAAAGATGCAGAGTATTTTGCTCCATCTTAAACATCCTTCTGAGAATTCTACTCTCTCTCTTTGCAACAAAATAAATCAGTTAAAAAAATAAAATGCACAGTTTATCTTTAAAATTTTAAGAATGAAAATGTGATTTTCTTAAAAAGAAAAGGGGGAATAAATATTTTAACTGCCTTTATCTATGAAGGATTTAATTCGTCTTAAAATTTTTATCTCTGCAATAATTTTGAAGTTTTCAATTTTGCAAATATATTACTGAAAAATTATATACGTATATATTATAATTAAAAAAAATAAAATTTAATATGCAAATGCTGATTAATTAATTTTTTTTTTTAATATTTGATATAAATCAGTAATCAAAAAAATTTTTTGACCATGTTTCTAACGTACACACAATTATTGCAACATGTAATTTATGTATTTTTTTATAGAAAACACGAAATTAATTATTCATAACGAGGTTTTTTTGCCTTAAAAATAGAAAATAACTGTATATTAACACGGAAAATTTTTCAAGATGAGAGGGATATTAGTGTAACATAATAAGGACAACTTTAGTTACTTTCCTGTTTAATTAGGAAATCTGATACACTGAAATCAATTTTTATGTTTTTTTTTTTTTTTTTTTTAAGTGTCTTTCATAACATTTTTAGTCAACCCCAACAAAAACACTAAACTGGAAAATAATTTGAAGGTAAATTTTATGTTTTGGCATTGGCATCGCTAACTGAAGAACTGGGTCGAACTTTATAGAGAGATAAACCGGCAAAAATGGTTAAATTTCACGTTTTTCATCTGCAAAAAATGCGGATTGAAACATCAAATTTAACATTATACGTCTCTAAGAACTTCTGAAACTTTAAATTAAGAATTTTTCTTCTTCGGTTTCTAACTTACAAGTTAGAATTGCAGTTTTAACAATAACCATCATCATCTCGATACTTTGCATGTAAGAAAGATAAATAAGTTATGTTGTTAAATTAAAAATAAAAAATAAAAATAGCCTGTAATTTTCCTTTAATTCTATAATAAAATTTAAAAAAAAAAAAAAGTAACATTCCCATTATCGAAAGCGAAGTCGCTAAATTTAACCGCAGATTCCATCAAGCACGATATTGTTCCAGGTTTAAATGTGTAAAGAAAAACAAGAAAAGAAGAAATTCAATTAATTGCAGCAGACCAGAAACTGTTAGTTAGAAAAGAAAATTCTTTCTATCCCTCAGGAAACAATTGTAAAGTTAATGAACGAGTACATAGAAATTAAATACGTAATCGTAGCGCTCTCTCACTCATTCAAAAACATTCAGAAGTAACAATTGTCTGTGCGAGATTTTTCTTTTTTTTTAAAAGAAAAATTAAACTATAAATGTTTAAAATATTTACAACTTCTCGCGAACTGTTTAAACACTTCTTCTTAATGCGTGTAATAATAAATTTTGATAATGGTCGGCGTGATGAGGAAGGAAAACAAAAAAAGAAAAAAACAGAAGCAATATCTGTTTTCAGATGTGTTGGAAAATTTATAAAAATTCGAAGTTAAGTATCCAGTCAACAGCCGATTTCTATAGAATGACATAGGTTTAATTTACGACAGTGAGTGAATGGTCCAAGCATTTTTCCACTTGGACTGACACTCTGCAATACCTAGTCCTTCACGATTTTAATAAACGGCAAGAAACAAATGGAGCACCTTCTACTATCTCTTCTACTTCTTGAGTTTCGATGGAAACTCTCTAGCAACCTTCTCTTTGAGTACTTTTTGTATGGTCATTTGTCACAGGTTACGTCATCTCGAATAGAATCGAAACTACTCAGCAGAAGCAAATCAGTTCGCTTGAATCATTCTTTACCAGAGTAAAATTAAAGTTTCATTTTTCTAACTGTTTCTATTAAAAAAAAAATATATTTCTTTTAAATATTTTAATAAAATATCTAAATAAAATTTTACACGTTTTTGATTATTTAAAAACTTAGAATTTATCCAGTTTCTCCTGCTTCCATTTTTTTTTAATTTTTGTTTATGTTGCTTCCGATCCCATTCGGAGCATACACACAAATGACATGAAAAATATTTTATTTTCGCTTATTTAAATTTCATCATGCGTGTAATATTATCGAAAAATATTCCGAAATTTTATATTCTTTAAAGTTTTGCACGTTAAAACACTTCAGAGAACAAAGAAAACAAAAAAAATATGATGCGACGAGTTTACTGTATTGAAATCAATCGCAAATGAAAGGAAGAAAGACAATTTTCTTGGTTTTTTTTTTATTATTATTATTTTCTTCTCATAGAGAAACTTAATTAAAGTCGAAACCTCACGACAAAAATATTTTCCTGTTATTTATTATCAACATGCCGCATCCAATAATTTGGCAATGATAGAAAATCTATTTAAGTGGTTTTCGTCGAAGGAATGAAGAAACAAGATCTATTATGACATTCTTGTTCAGCAACGACTTTGCAGTGATTTTGTCTGTGAGTGATGATGATCAGAAGCCGTGTAAAGAATGGTCAAGGGGAAAAAAAAATGATAAGATTGTTTCCCGGACGTCAATATCTCTTTATTTGTTGAAGTATTTGATTTCGATATCATTTTCTGATTCTTGGTTGCTATAGATAACTTAGACAATCGGTTCTTCTTCATCATTAATTGCCTTTAAACTTTGACTTATATATATATATAGGCTGTATAACGTTGTTAACGTTCCAGTGACGTTATTAATTGAATTTTGTTTTTTCTCTGCAAGGTGAACGAGCGCTTGTTTTCAATATGCAAATTTCTAGATTTTTAACCATCTCGGAAAGAAAAAAAAGTACTATTTTCTCTCTTAACAGTTTTCAACCGAAAGTTTATGGCGATATATTTAATTCTACCATTTTCTTGAATTTTATCTATTTTCTTTCCGAAAAATTACCTCGGAGAATACTCAAGTCTATAATAGGCCCAAATAATCGCAGACATTACGTTTCACTGAATCATTGAAAGTATCGGCAGAGCATATTTGTAGAAATGGAAAAAATTGAGAAGGGAAGAAGAAGAAAAAAAAAAAAATTTCAATTCGTTCTCTTCTTAAAACATTAAAGTTTTAATAATAAAGAAGAGTAATAAATAGAAATATATATATATATATATATATAAAAATATATATTTCAATAAAGTTTCGTCCCGAATTTTAATAAATAACCGAGTTTAATGTATTCCTTATTGTCAGGTATATAATCTTAAGAGAAGGTATTTGTGCGTGTGCTGGTTTATAAACGAATAAATCTATTAAATTTTCCGAAAAAATAATCCCAATTTTAAAAATTCCCGTTAGTGTCATTTGAAATTTATTAAAAAATGAAAATAAACACATATAATATATATATAAAAAAATAATAATAATAATAATAAAGAACAAGGTACAAACCTCCGATTTCTAAATGGCATGTACGCCTGTATGTTTCCAAAGCAATTTGCCAAAAATACCACTCAACCTTAACTGAATGGCTGACAATAAAGCACAAAATTGTTAAATGTACCTCACACCAGTCAAACACGTCTTCGGTACCGTGAAAATAAATAGGTTGGAGTTGGTTGAAGTAATGAACTACGGCCTTGCTGGAGGGCAATAAGGGCCGAGTTAAACTATAAGTAAGCATTAAAGATGATGGTTTCCTTCTACAGTTTCTACCACGATGATCTTTCTCCCCTCCTTCTGAAACCTCACACACAAGCACACAATATCTTCGCTTAATAAGATTGTTAATAATACTATCAGAATATTCCTTTTGCCATGGGCGACATTCAGTCAGACTTGGCGTCTTTCCAACTAAACTTCAAAATTATGGCCGTTGTTTGGTTGACCCAACTGACTTAATTCACTGCACAAACATACACATATAGACCAGATATCATGAGTAGACATGGAGTCTTCATTAAGTCGCTATCAAAAGATTATTAATGGTTTGCTTGCTTTCTACATGACCGATACCCTAACCTTGTTTTGACAAGATCCATTTTCGGGTTGATGATGGTTATCTATGGAATTTTTACCAATTTATTCTTCTGATTATTTAACGTATCTTCTGTTTTAACACATCTTCTATTTTATTTAAATATAAGAATAAAAACAGCTAGTTTAAATGGGTAATTATTGGTATTTTTTATCTTGTCTTCGTACGGTTTTTTATAACAGAAATTTCGACGTATTTCTCTATTTTTTCGAGTAATTTAAAGAAAAAATAGAAAAAATTACAGCTATAGGATAATATATCAATGGGCAAAATGATTCTACTAACGTTTTTTTATTGCCAAAATATTGAAAATTCGGAAGCAATCGACTCGACTTTAACCGAAAAATTATACTAATATGAAAACAATAATATTCTAAATGTGCTTCAAGTTAAATATATACATATATATATAATCGTGATTGATTGTAGATCAATAAAATTCGAACAAATTATAATAATATTAATAAAATATATCGAAGCACGCCATAAAAAAAAATAATAAAAAATTTTCAATCGCTGAATGACTCGCAACCATTTTTTTTTTTTTTTTTTAAATCTATAAGAGGGAAGTTTATGGAGATTATATTTACGATGGATTGATTACATTATGTGATTCTTATGGATTTCATAAGGAAAACTATTTTACAATATGTATATTTGAAAAGCTTTTCTTCTTTTTTTTTAAGTTAGAATGTCATACTAGGAGAAGAAATAAAAGTTTCAATGGCTTCACTTGGCACTTTAAAGAATTGACTGAATTACTTTGTTGCAGTGCTTTTGTATCAAACAAACAACATCCCTCGGGACAATAAACGTTCTGATTGGATCTCTTAATTCTACAAGAAAGTTTTTGGTGTGAAATAGGTTCTATAATATATTTTTTTCCCGACTTTATATAAGTTCTTGATGTATATCTATCATTCGCGATTTTTTTCTTTTTATTATTTTTATTTTTTAGAAACCAGGGAAAATGATGAAAAAAATATTAAACTTATAAAATAAAAATGCAACCAGTTTAAAATTCTTCGAAGTGGCTAATAATTTACTCAAAAAAAGCCGAAAAGCAGGAAGAAGTTTTAAACATTTATAAATATATATAAGATAAAAGTAATTTCCTGTTGTCTACGTCCAACGAGAAATAACTAACTTGTAGTATTAATTGATGTCTGTATATATGAGAGAGTCACGATGTTTACTGTCCATAGAACAAGAATTAGGGGATTCTGGTATTAAGGGATACGAATAAAGCTTATTTTACAACGTCTTCACGCTACCAATGTAGTATAGTAACCTTGGGGACCCATTCTTTCTTATCTAGTCTCACCTGTCACAAGATAACCAACTGTTCCAACAGTGGTGAAAATGGGACGTTACATCTGTTTATGGGGTCGTTTACTGATAATTATCTTAAACGAAGAATATACATTCTAGTAGAGTAGCGAAGATGCCTCAAAAGTCCCATGTTTCTAGCCTTTTGCTACATCTTCATTCGCATGAGACCTTTTTCATAATTTTACCTTATAGTCATTACTTAAGTTCTTTACTTGATTAATACCATGCCATTTAAGCAATTTTCATAAATTTCTCCTCTTTTCATATTACTTAACGTCCAATAAATAGATCATTAATTTTGTATTATATCGGACGGGAGAATATTTAAAATGTGTTTAAAATCATAACTTATCTCTTAAACATTATTTTAAAATAATAAATTTTTCTATAAGAATGTTTAAAAAAATATATTTTTCTCGTTTCCACAGGATATATTCAAAATAAAAATATCAACTTTAATTAAACTTATTCTAAAAAGAATAAATTCGTGAATAAAATTTTCTTTACAAAGAAAAACCTTTTGATAGTTTTAGATTAATATAGGCCTACTTTAAACATTTATTTTATGTCTTTATTTATATATATAAAAAAAAACTTATAAAATTATAAAGAAATTTTTTTCGATGATCCGCATTAAATGCGAACTAAAAATGTTAATATTCTTTATAAACATTAACTCTTCAAATGCAGTTAACGTCATAAACCGTACTTTAATTAAACAGAGTTTTTCTGTTTGTATGAAAAACAAGCAGGAAAAAAAAAATAATAATAATTTTTTTTTTCCTTCCTCTTCGATTTTTTCCCCTTTTTTCTCTAATAAGAAAGATGAAAAGCAAAATGAGCGAATATATTAAATCAAAATCGATTGAGAAAGTGCAACATAATAATTTAAGATATTTTAAGTATTTTTTTTTTTTTTATATGCATATCAAATTTAGAACGGAAGAAATAAGAAACAATACAAATTTTTCATACAAAAAAAGAAAAAGATCGAAAGAAAATTTGCATTTGAACATTTCTTTTAAGCAATTCCATCTTTTAAATTGATCAACTGATATACTTTTTTTTTCGAGCAATGAATATTTTATATATTTTCTGCGGCTCGACTACAATAAATGAATGCGAACACAAAATGTACTTTCGGAAACATCCTGTGTACATTTGAGTCAAATGGATCGTCACTGTTGAGGATTATCTTCACTACAATGGAAATCGCTGGCCATTTAACCGCTTAAACTATATATTATTGACATATACTGAACTTCAACAGTTTTTTAAGTGTTCTTAGAAGTGTTTTCAGGCAATTGGTTTTTTTTTTTTTTTTTTTTTGTTTCTTTCTTTCCTGTTTAATTTTTTTCCAAACACATATATTGCCAATTTATTTAATTGTATTATCACTATAGCTTGAAGATAAAAATTTATAAATAATTTTATCTAAATTCTTTCATCCTAGAAACTTAAAAATTACAGTAATATCATAATTATTATTTTTTTTTATCTCCGAAGTTCTAGAAGTTTTAGAATTTTTAGAAAAATTTTGAATATTTTATAAAAATAATTAATTAAGTTGATGACTAAAAATTATAGTAAAGCTTTCGTAGGTAGCAAAAGAATATCATATCCATTTTTACAAAAAATAATAATAATTTTCTAATAATTATAATACCATTAATATGCTATAAATAGTTTCAGTTGTGTATATGAATTTTTTTTTTTTTTTTAATTTTGAACATCGCCATTTTACAGATTACAATGATGATGTTCTCCGTTGTAGAGAGTAACGTAGAGAGTACATAGAGTCTTTAAAATTTGTATTTTGCATACCTTGGATGAATCAAATAATGCTTTAAAATTTGAACATCCTGCAATGATTTGTTCTCGAGTTATATCTCAGATGTTCTGGTATCCAGGCATTTACGAAAATTAACTATATAAAGCAACTGTTGTAAAACATATCTAAAATTCTTTCATTGTTTGTAATTTCATTCAAATGCGACAAACAGTTCGAGAGATATTGGTGTTTTAACATTTCTAGCAGCCGCCATTCATGTTTCCGAAACATCCGCCATCTTGTAATAAGACTACTTAACATATTCGAAATTTAAACGCACGAAACTAACCTAATAGTAAACGATATCTTAAAATTTGCATGTTCTAAGATGTCTAGTTCTTGATATAAGTTTATCTTATAGATGGCTAGACAGAAACGGACGGTCTAAGTGAATATATATTGCCAATGTTTATAAAAAAAATGACTTAAAAATATCGGAAAATATATAGTTTGTTTGCTAGATAGCCAGCATGTAGACATTTTAGAAGGTGATTTATCAAGCTTTTAGTTAAGTTAAGCTCATAAGCTAAAAAATAAAAAAATAAAAAATAAACTAGAAATTATTAATCTTGTAACACGCTACCGTATACGAAAACGTCATTTATAATTATCACGATAAATATTTTTTAAACACACAACATTTTTTTTGTGATAATATAAAAATAATTATCTAATTTTAAATATGATATTTATTATTTATGTTATTTATATTCTGATATTCGTGGCGTAATAACATGAAAGTGTAAGCGAAAGGATATTCTGGCATAACTTTATCTGCTTTAATTATTTTATACCGATATTTATCTATATAAGCAAAAAATAAAAATAAACCGATAGGCAAAACGATTTTGTTACGTCATCGATCATTGTTATATCATATGCCATTGTTACGCTCTCTCATTGTTTCTCTCTCATTGGTTAATAATAATAAAAGTTATTATTGGTTAATAATAACGTTTATTACTATTAACCAATGAGAGAGCTTTCTCCTAAAAACTTTATTAATGTTATAAATTAAATATTTTTAATTATATAATTTTAAAATATTTTAAAATTAAAAAAAAAAAAAAAAAGTGAAATTTTAATAAACTGCTACTCATTGTAGCATATATAATTTTTAACATCCATAAAATAATTAAATGAAAGAAATACAGATTAGTTTTAATTATTAAAAGGAAAGCATTCGTAAGTTTTCTTCGCTTTTACCAATTTAATGAATATATTATAATTTTAATTAAATTTAGAATTATGTTTACTCTTAAATATATTTAAAAGATAAATTAATTTTGACATTCAATCTAATTTTTAAACTTTGAATAAATACCCTTTACTTATTAAAATAAATAAGCATTGATGTATCGAAAATTATATATATATATAAGACTTTATTTAAATTATCAAATTTAAATAAATATAATTATCCTTTATTTAAATTTTTATTAAATTATCTTGTTGTGTGATTTGCATTCGAAATATTTTTTTTCCTATTTAATTTTGGATGATATTGATTTTTTTTTTTTATGTTTAAGTATTATTAATATAATAAAGTTGATAGGCGAGAGCTCTCTCATTGGTTAAAAATAATAAAAGTTAATGCGTAACAATGGCAAACGATATAACAGTGATCGATGACGTAACAAAATCGTTTTGCCTATCGATTTATTTTTATGTTTTGGAATTGTATAGGTAGATAAAATATCGGTGTAAAATAATTAAAGCAGATGAAATTATGCCAGAATTCTGTAGGCATTAAGAATATCCTTTCGCTTACACTTTCATGTTATTAAGCCATGAATATCGAGCCACCTTTCATAAATATTGTTATAAAATGAATGCGCTTTCTAAGCATCAGTTTGGCATTTGAAAATTATCACCTCGTTAAGCTGAAAGGGTTATTATACCAGAGTTTGGACTAGATTTTCTGTTAATTTCTGACAAATTTGGTTCTGTTTAAACCTAAATTAAAAGAGTATCTCTCATTTATTCATCAATGCAAATTTCGCATTGAACGAGAGAGAGAATTTTCAGAGAATGCCAAACTCTTTGCGGAACTGGCATTCCTTTGATCTGAGAGGGTACTTAACAGAATCTCTTTAAACCTTTACTTTAATGATATCAAATATCTTTGCCCATTGCTTGTTATCTAAATCGTCTGGCGAGAGGTTTTCACAGAAACTGATTCGACAACTAGCTTGTTGTAAACGACTAGTCAATTGCTTTGATGCCCTTTTGTGTTAGTGAGGTGCACACAATGTGATTCGAGTTGAAACGCTGGAACAATTGATTGGACTTAATGCTTTAGTCAGACTTGAAAGAAAAGATTCTCTTTAGCACCTTCCTTTTGTTAAGAAGTGTGTTGTAAGTTTTCAACCTGTTAATTTACAAGATTTAAAGATTTAAGTTCCATCCAAACACAGCAACTCTATTGAATAACTTTAAAAAATAAATAAAATAAAATTTCACCATTTTCTTCACCTATAAATCTGGCATCTAATTAAAATATTGGAATAACGGTTTGTTAACAGGGGGCAAAAAAAACGAGAAAAATTCTAGAAAAGAGGAAGAAAAGAGAGGACGACGAACCACAGATGACTTGTCAATAGAACTTGGCGCCATATTGTCGATAGTGTGGTTTCGTTCTGCAATATTCTAAGCATAAATATTTCTAATCCACAAAGAAGATGTTATTGATTGATAAGAATTATCTCTTAAGAACGTTGTTAATCAATATTAATTTTTTTTTTTAATTTAATAAAACAGTGGTAATGAAGTACATCTTGATAATTAAATTATTTTATAAGAATCTTATCGGGACGAACACGAATTCTTCATCACCAATCTAAAAATAATAATAATAATTGAGGATAAATATTAATAGATTTTAAGTTACATCATGAAACCAGCTACAAATTGATTTATGTTATTGCGACAAATAAATTAAAAATAAAAGAAAGAAAGAAAAAACAAAAAGAAAAGAGAAAATTCTGAATAGCTCTAGGTCGATAATTTGAATATAAATTTAATTTAAACACTGATGAAAACAAAGATTAACGTACACTGGTAGTAAATTAGGCTATATAGCATTCTGTTCTGTTCTTCTCATTAAATAATAACTCTTTTAATTAAAAGAAAAAAAAAATAACAAAAAATAAAAAATAACAAAAATTTTTCTTTTAATTAAAAACGTGTTGATCAAGAAAAATAGACGAGGTTCTTATTAAATTGCAATTCTTTCTTGCGATATTTTAATGTTATTATAACATTAAATCGTGATTTGTAAGGGCGTTTCCTTGTAATAGGTAACAATTTACTTTCTGGTGTCATAACTTTCATTATTTGTTTAGTAAGGAAGACGCCCTTAATTTTGTTCCTTTGTCTTCTTCTTCGCTGCGTTATTTATAAAGAATTGTTTCCAGAAAGCTATTTATAATTAATTTTCACTTATTTTTCTTCAGATTTTCCGACATATTGTGTGTGTGTGTGTGTGTGTGTGTGTGTGTGTGTTGTATCGACTATTTGACAAAGAGTTGCAGTTTAAATTAAACCTGAATGATGACCCCCGTCTCGATCATTAATTAATGCAGGAATTATTTCAGGAAATTGCTTTCGTACACAATACAATAACTGCACAAAAATTCTCCATTCTTCTCGATTTATTTAATTAATAACTACTGACTCTTCTGTTAGATTTTAACATGGCATCGTTACCGATAACAAAAAAATAATAATACTAATATATACGTAATTATTTTAGTGTGTTATAAAAATATATATATAAAAAAATATTATTTAATAATATAAAAATATTGCACATCGAATATTTTCCTATTAATCATTCTGTCTCATGTACTTCATTTATAATTTTGTTGCATATTATATCAATATATATATATAAAAAAAAAAAAGTGTGGAGAAAACAAACTTAGTAATAAAAAGAAGTTATATTTTTCTTTTTTTTTTTTAATGAAACTTTCTTAATTTTATCTGACAAAATTATAAATTTGCTGCTTAAAATTATGATCGTTTATTATACGTCAGTTTTTTTTTTTTTTTTTCATAAATTTTCTTCTTCTATTTTTTTTTTTTTCTTTAATATTTTGTAAGTGTAAGATTACAGGATCTAAGATTAATGGGTCAAGTTTACATTAATATGTTTATTTTATAAAAGGTCATGTTCGAGACTAGGATCTAATAAAGATTCCTTGTTTATGAGAGATATAAATTTTGGTTAAATAGAAGTTATTTTAAGATCCCAAAATGCGTTACAAAATTACTTTTAAGTCGCTTAAAATTTAAAATTTATCTTTATAGTTTATATTTTATTTTAAAAAGTGTACGTAGTGATAAAATACAAAATTTTTATTAAAGATAAATATCGATAAATATTTTTAAATAATATTTATTGTGATAGAAGTAATAATAATAATAATGTTGGTTGTCAAGTAAAAATATGCAGAGTTGTTTAGATAATTTACTTTATTTTATTTATTTATTTTTTCGTAGAATTAAGTAGTTATTCATTTAGTGTATCTGTTTTGTCATTTATTTTATTTTTAAGTTTATTTATGGAGACGTCAATCTTATTCAATACGGGTTTTGCGAATTGCACAATTGTCGAATGTGTAAACGTGCGTGAATAAAATTTGCTAAATTTGTAATTATGGATTTTTCTCTCTCTCTCTGCCGATGGGCGAATTTAAATAAATTTTTTTTCTAAAATGCATATATATATATATATATTCTGGCAGGTAATTGCTAAACACTTAATTTAGAGAGGAGAGAGAAAAATATTCTAACTATTTATTAATTATATTCTGATTGCTCGTTAATGCTCTAATTTAAAAATTGTTATTAGAGTATTAAAAAAAAGAAAAAAAAAAAAAAACGTTAAAAATTCATTTACTTCTTTAAATTATCAAAAGAAAAATCTATCAAGTATCAGTTTTAATACGTAAAACTAAGTAGAGTATTATTATGAAAAATGAGAGTTTCATTTTATAAGCCAAATATTTAATGGTCATTAAATTTCACTTAACAGGTTATTTACTAAAACCATTACAGTAATTTATAATTTTTGAAAATTATTTTCTCGTTATTTTGCATCATCTTAATAAATTACCACTCCGGGTTTGATCAGTATAAACATTTTGGTCCGAAATTAAAAATGGCACCTGTAAAAATCCGAATATTTGCAAAGTTGGAAAATGTTTTACTTCGGTATCTCTTCTTCTTCTTCTTTTTAAATCCTTTCTATTGCAATTAAATTGGGTAGAGTTAAATTTGATATCTCTCAATTTATTGTTCACTCAAATATTTATTAAATTGAGTAAAAAAAAAAAAAAAGAAGAAGAAGGTTAAGAGAAACCGGGTTATGGAGAAATTAAAAATTCTCCCCCTTTTCTTAAAAATAACATTGCGACGTTTTAATATAGGAGAGTTCCCCACCTTTGTTTACACATTCTAGAAACACTACTATAAAATCTAATAACCTGTACGACGTTCACCTCCGGGGAGATGTTGCCAAGCAACCCGAAAAGATGTTTTCACTGTCGCTATAGAGAGATGAGGGCTGATGTTATTTTAGAAAAATTTTTCACTCCATATGATTGTAGACGATTGAAATTCAAGAACTTGCTAATGAAAACAAAACACCTGTATTAAAACAAGAATCGCTTTTAATTAATTTAAGCGTAAGTAACTGCATTATCCTTAAGCAATCCAATCTACTTTCATCTTACTTTAATTCAGTTCTTCTTGTTTCTTATTTATTTTTTTTTATTTTTTTATTTTTTGAAATCTTTTACTTTCTTTAAATCTTGTATTAAACTGTACAGATTTTTATATAGGAAGTTGAACGGCAATGTTTTTTAAAATATTTATTTTTCTTCGGACGATTCATTCTATGAAAAGTAATGACAACAAAGAGTTGATAATATAGAATTAAATTTTATGGACTTTATTCATTTCGACATTTTATTATGCATCATAAAATTTATAGAATCTGTTTTTAAATAAATTCTATAAAATAGAATCGTTTTAAACAAAAATTTTATTCATTATCGCATTTCATGCCAAATCTGTTATTTAGATTTAAAAAAAAAAATTTAAGAATTGTCATTTCTTAAGGGATTTTTAGGGAAATTTTTACTGTATTTTAAGGAATTTTAAAGAAAATTTACGCAAATTTTAAGGATATTTCCCTTTTAAAGAAAAACGTGTAAATATCAGAACGAATGTGTTTGCATTTTAAAAGAATAATTGAAAAAAAAAAACGTTATAGATACCTGAAATTAATAAATTTTGTAATCCAACGAAAATTCCCTAAATTAGCAAGATAGGGAAATTTCCTTAAACATTTCAGATATCATTTAGAGGAAATTAGAGAGAAAATACAATTTTAAGATTCTTGTCCGCATTTTAAATGTTTTTTTTTTATTATTTATTTATTTTTTGCTTGTTATTTTAAATTAAAAATTATTATTATTTTTGCATTTTAATAAATTTCTTTTTTTTTCAGTTCACAAAAAAAAAAACACTTCATAAAAGTCGAATATACAGTATAACGAAACAATTTTAAATTTAATATTTTCATTATTTTTACCGTTAAATTTCATTTAAAAATTTAGAAGCGTGAAGCTCTACAAACACTGGATAAGAATACTAATTAATTAATTGGATATAAAATTTTCAAAATAATATATTTTTCAATCATTATAACGTGAATGTTAATTTTAACATTTGTTTGTCCAACGTCAAAATCTGGGCCGTACCGTCTTAAACAAAATCGTGGCAAGTGAAGCGAAAATAATTAACACGATAACGTTAAGAGGGGGAAAAATGGGGGAAAACGACACCAGCACCAAAATAATTTATATTTTTACAGAATTTGTTTTTGTCGGACATCGTCTTTATTTCTTTTTCTGTTTTTTTTTTTACATTCTGGTATCGAATGGAATATCCTTGTTGCTTTGAACTCCCTGGATAAGTTATAAGGGCGACGACACTAACCATTTGGATTTATCGGCTTTCTCAGGACAACGTAATTAACGTCTAAATGAAGTAGGAAGTGAAAATCTGGGATTAGATAAATGCTTTCTACTGAAAATGAATGTTTGTGCCTCCCTTAATGAACAACGTCCACGAAATATTACAATAGCGATGAAAATCACTTCACTGTTTTACAAATGCATTGTTCTATCAAACTTTCATTTTACTCGACCTCACATCAAACAAAAATAAAAAAAAAACAAAAAAAGACGTGCAGTCTATTGTTTAAACAAATTCTATAAAACACAATTATTTTAAACATAAATTTTATTCATTATCGCATTTCCTAACAGTGTATAAAAATTTAATAAATCGCAAAAGTACTTCCATATACTCTGTAATGCTTAATTTTATACTTCCGTGAAATTTCCCTATCTAGCCAATTTAGGGAAATTTCATTTGGATTACGAAATTCGTCAATTTCGAGTATCTATGACGATTCTACAATCATCCTTTTAAAATGCAAATACGTTCTGATATTTACATATTTTTCTTTAAAAGGGAAATATCCGTAAAATTTACATAAATTTTCTTTAAAATCATCAAAAATACAGTAAAAAAATCCCCTAAATTTCCCTAAAAATCCCTTAAGAAATGATAATCATTAAAAAAAATTTTTTTTTAACTATTTACACTGTAGATACTGTTAATAAACATTCGCATAAATAATTTAATAACAACTAATTATGTCGATTTAATTATAAAATATGGTATAAATACACACACACACACACACACACACACACACACACACTCACGTGTATACTGTATATACAATTTAAAACAATTCCTGTTTAATATTTACTATTTTTGAAACATATCTGAATTTCTTGTGTTAAGCCCGGCCAATTTGCATAAATTTTAAACATTCTTATAAATGAATAAAACTTTCAGAAACTGTTCTGATTTGTTAAAAGACAATTAATTAAATATTAAAATGAAATTTATTTGTGATCAAGAGATATTTTCTGTGTTGTATATTTAACACGTGTGTGTGTGTGTGTGTGTGTGTGTGTGTGTGTGTGTGTGTGTACGTACGTTTCGCGCGGATACTGTACTTCAATGTGTTTAATAACCTATTGTCTATTATTAAACCAATTGTTAAATTTCTAGTAAGGGTAGTGTTAAATATCTGATAGCTTAATTGTCGAAATTTTCTCTAAAACGATACGGAATGGATGTAAATAAATAAATTGTTAAAACACACATTGATGAATTTCCGAAAGTAATTAATTCCTTTAATAACAATTACAAATATCTTAATAAATTTCCGCCAGCGATTTATTTTTCTTGTTAACCATTACGTGTGTCTTAATTACGATTAATCGAAACCTTAATGAAATTATTTTTGCGTGTAGAACATTAAATAATCCCGACAAAAACGGAAGTAATTTATAAAAGTGTATATATATGTAAGTATATATATAAAATATATAGCATTTTTGCACACACACACACACACAGAGAAAAGAAAAGAAAAGAATCGATCCAATCTTTCAGGTCACAGGCGAGGAGACTTAAAAACCAAAGTAAGAAAAACGTTTGCAAGAAGTCAAACCCGTCTAGGTAAAGATGCAGAGCAGTCGTTGCACGCTGTCACCAGAAATCCAGCAACGTACGACCGTTTAGAACGATGATTTGTATCCAACTATCCATATTTATCAGGGTGGGAGAGGAGATGCTGTGGCGTAGCGCCCTCCAACGGTTGATCCATCAGTTAGACGACCGGCGGACGGGGAGTAAGGCGCGCAATCCACTGCGGGCGGGAATACTGTTATACAAGAGTTGTTATCCCACTAACTACAGTCTCTACAATCGGAAAAGAAACGTAAGTAACCGTACCTTAAATCATATTTTAGAAAAACACTAAGTAAAGATTGCTAAACGACCTACAGTTAGTCGAAGATTCCGAGAGTTCTGGCATCGCTATTCAATATCGGTTCACCTTAGACGTGTAGTGTAGATTGTGTAATACAAATAAAAACGTACAAACAAGGCGGTGGAGACGTGTCGGATTTTTTATTAGTGTCTCTTTTTTTCTTTTCTTTTCTTCCTCTCGTGTGGGGGGCGTATCTTGACTATTGATTCGTCTTGATTCATCTCACAACTTTTGCTACTTACGGGCAACATTCGGGACATGCGCAATTGTAAAATTGTCCCATTTGTGACCACTAAATTTAGTATTGTTTACGATTTTCTGCTACGTCTTTTATGCCTTATGTGAACGTTTATAGTCGAATCCGTGTAGTTTACCTCGTCACCGCGTAAAAAAAAAAAAAATCAAACGTGTACGTGTGTATGTAAACTCTAAAAAGTACATACTTTGTTTTTTTTTAATGACCAGTTGTGCAGTTCTCTGGAGATTGTGATGATTTCCATGTTCCGTGTTATGATTTTTACGTTATTTATTTTTGTTTTTTTTTTCTCCCACCGAAAATCTTTTGTTGGTGAGAAAACACGTGAGTCCCGAATTGGATCGAATCCAACATTGCTGACGTCAGGTACACGTGTTGACCCCTTCAAGTGGTTTTCTGCATTTCGAGTTGAACCGGACGGTGGAGAAAAGTCAAGTTTTATTTGCTCTCTTCCTTCCTTTTCCCATCGAAAAGTCAATTAAATATTCAACTTTCGATAAAAATTGGCAGTTGAGGTTGTTTGAAAAGTGACTCAACATCTAGTCTTCAAGCCACTTATCGTCTCATAAAACTAGACGGAAAATTTTCTAATTTATTTTCTATATACTCAACGTTATGCAAAGTTTTACTCAAATTGTATCTCCTTCATTGTTCTCTCTCTCTCTCTCAACTTTCTACCAAACTTATCAGAAATTGTCTCCTTGGCTTCCGGCGCAATTTTTATAAAACTCAATGTTGTCGTTAATCAAAGAGATGTTTAATTTAGATAACGGTTTAGACCGAAACTTGAAACATCAAAGTTTGCATTGAAACTTGAAAATTTGATTTTTCTTTCCACCGTTTTAAAATATTCCCAAAGTAAGTAGATAGCGGTCGCTCGCTAAGTATTGAAACTTTTCTAAACAATAATTACGATTTTAATCATCATTAAAGTGAACAAAAGAAAGTTTTATCACATAACAAACTGAATATTATAGATATATAATTTCGTAATTAATCAAATTCGCGAAATAATTAATAAAAAAAAATATCATTAAAACAATTGTCGAATTAATTATCGAAGTTGGTGAAACAATTATTACCAAGACATTTTATGGAATTACGAAAAAATCGATAAATTGGTTACTTTATCACGAATTTCGTGAAACAAATAGCAAGAAAATTTATGAAATTCATGAAATAATCACCAAAATATTTCACAAATTTATGAAAAACTTGTAACGCGATTTTGTTACGAAGTTATGAAGCAATTAGCAAGATAATTCGTGAAATAATTGGCAGGCTATTTAATGAAATTCGTGAAACAGTTGGCAAAAATTATTCTACGAATTTCGTTGTAAAAAAACACGATACAACCAAACAATTTTTTGCAAACAGTTAACGTATTATTTGCATGAAAATTTCATTTATTGTATGAAAAATTTATGTTTTTATATGAAGCAAAATAATTTTGATAAACTTAAATATTATTATTATTATTTTTAATATTTAAAAGTTTAAGTAATTCTTTTAATTCTTCTTTAAAAAAATAATAATAATAATAATATTGTGTCGAAGGAGAAAGGATATAAAAGTGAACAATGCTTTCCAGGAAATTTCTTCAGATTCTACAGATGGATATTTTAGAGAATATAAATGAAATGTTTTGAAATTTTCGATAACAATCAACAATAGAAGTCTAATATCACTCGTCTTATTGTATTTTTAGGTATTTGTTTGGGCTAAGAGAAAGAAAGAAAGAAAGAAAAAATAAAATAAAATAAAAAGAATATAGAAAATGTTTCTACAATTCTTAGTTTTTCGTTGGCAAAACTGCATTCTGGAAAGAATCAGCACTTTCTCCTCGAACACTCCAGTTTCTTCCTTGTTAGATTTACCGTTTCGAAATCCTATTTGGAAGAAATATAAGTAGTCTGGAAAACTGGATAGCAGAATTTATAGGAAATGTTATTAGTAAGAACTTACGATGTCGATATATTAAAATAATAATATTTTTATATTATTTTATAAATATATCATTATATAAAATCGGATAACATATATATATAATATTATCCTCCTAAAAAAATAATTTGAGACAATTTTAGATGTAAACATTAAATAAAAGTTTTATCTGATTCTCACAGTGAGACAAAAATTGTGATCTACCGCTCCAATGCTTGATGATCTGCATAACTGCAACTTATGCTTTAAAATATGTGAAAAGGATTCCCATAAGTGTATGAATCCTATGAATACATGCAGTTATGCAGATACAATGCTTGATGATCCGCATAACTACAATTTATGCTTTAAAATATGTCTAAAGGATTCCCATAAGTGTATGAATCCTTGAATACATGTTTTAAAGATATTTTTGATTATTTTTATACCTCTTCTTTGTTCACTGAGTATTGAATCTGCAGTAGAATCGAAGAGAAATGTATAAATTATATCGAACTATAAATTCCGCTTAAAAATTACGAATTTTTCCAGTTCTGTGAAGAATTAGCTGTTGCTATATTTTCTTATTCCACGCGTAATTATATAGAAACTGAGATTATTTTTCCGAATGAAAATTTCTAAAGGGTGTAATCATCATTCCGAGAAGAAAACGTTTCAGTAAAGTTGCATTATCCCTTTATTCTCTTTACTTCTTTTTTTCCCCTTTCTCTCTCTCTCTCTCTCTTCTCTTGCGTTTCATCGAAGTTTCGTGAGCGTTTAAACCTCCATAACCCAATCTTCAGCAGGTGGCCAATTTCCAACAGAATCATTGCCTCATTTTAACTTAACTGCCTACCAAGGAGTATTACAGATGTGGTTATCGTTACATATCTGATTGATGCCACAAAACACACGGAAATTATTGCAGAAAATTAGATTCATCGATCTCTTACTCATATGTCTCTGTATATATATATATATAAGTTATGTATAAAGGCCCGTATAGATAGGAAAAAGCAAATAAATACAGTAGTCACAATCCCTTCTCCTATTCTCATGTTAACGATGTTTGTAGCATACGCCCTTCCTAGAAAGAAGCACATTCCTCTTGGGATTATGGGTAATCAATGATATTCGATTTTTGCACATCTCCAGTCTAACCGATTGTGTAATAGGTTCGACAATTTTCTGTTAGTTCGATAGATTCCAAGTTTTTTAAGATTCTGCTGGTTTTATCTCTTACTTTATCCGTTTTCTTTCCTGTTTTATCCCATTAAAAATAGAAAGGAATTGTTAAAGTCTAAGGCGTTTGCTGATCCGAGGTTAACAAGCGCATCAAATCTCCTTTCCTGTGGTTTGCAATGCGCCGGCCACGCTTTACAAACTCTACAACAATATTGACTATCTTCCTTATATATATATCTTTATATATATATATATAGATCTTTCTATCCTATATAGAAGTAGTAAGAAAATAATAATTTCCCACCTCTTTAAGCAAGATAATTCGATTTTTTTTCTATCGATTTTCTTATATCTTTTATGGCATTTTATCTACTGCATTCTCGATATCAAATTTATATATATATATAAAAATTTCATACATGTTTAAGATTATTTTCTCTTAAACATATTTTTTTTTTTTTTACTCCTGCACCGTTTAAATTCATCGTTGTTTATACATTTTCAGTAATAATAGACGTGGAGTGTTGATGAACAGGTGTTTTAATATTAAAACACCTGTACATCATCATCCATTTTCCTCACAGACTGCTGTGGATCGGGATTTTTTTTTTTTTTTTAAATTCTGATATTTTTATTTAATCATAAAATTCAGACTGTTATCTTAGTTTTTTTTTTTTGCGAAACTCTGTGTATAAGTATGAATATTTATAAATATATATATATATATATTCGGAATAATCAAACAACACGGAATATTAGAATTAATGAAGAATAATAGCGGTATTCTAACTATTAAATTGCATACTAATGTACTCGAAATTGTAATAAATGGCTTCTCTTCTTTTATTAAAAGAAGATTTGAAAATATAAATGGCGATCATTTATTCTGCTGTTTTTCATTCAGAAAGAAAATACACTGAAGGAGAAATAACAGTAGAAAGGAAAAAGAGAATATATATAAAAAAAAAAATAAATTTCTAATCTCTTTGCTGATTTCATGTAATTATAAAGAGCACTTTATCTATTTTAGAATAAGAGAGAATTTTAAACATCTCTCTCTCTCTCTTCTCTCTCTCTAAGATACGCGATGCGATGTTTAAGCATTGATTTTATTAAAACAAACAAAAGAATTTCGATATCTTTCTAACAATATTTGCATTATTTATTTATTTTTTATGTTTAAATATTTATTAAACTTCAAAGTCATAAATACTTAAACAATCCTGCATCAAACGACGACATGTATTGACGTCTCTTAATTCATTATTGTAATGTCTTCTTGTTGTTTTTTTTTTTTTCCATTCTCCCCGTCTTCTCGTTATTTAATTTTGTTGAGACATCGTAAAGAGATTTAATAATAACCACAAGCGGAAGATATTAATTTACTTTTTTTTTCTTTTTTTATTTTATGATAAGTTTAAAGACGTAAAAGAATAATAATAATATTAAAAAAGAAAGAAAGATGCTTTCTGTTTTTATTTATACTGAAAATTTCGTTAGTATTAATGTCAATATCCGGATGTCACAGTTGGATTTATATTATTTAACATTTTTCTTTTGTCGTTTATGGGATTTTAAGTAATTCTTCCAAAATTTTCTAAGACAACCTGTTCTTGGTCTCATACATACCTCATGACACCTGTCAGAAAAGATGCAGAAGTAGCCATCTTGTGGATGATATTGAGACATCTGTCTTCCGCACTTCAGGATCTGTAAGGATTTGTATGCCTCGAGACAACTTGTCCCAGATGTACGACTAGAAATTGTCTCGGTTTACATCTTCCTGTACGAAACTAGAACAAATGACATAGCATTCTGTCACCTGCCCTTCTCCCACTGTTCCCATGTGCGTTTGGAAGCTAGTGGTCTCTAAAAATATTAAGATTAATGGTTTGCAAACGTTTCTTGGGTATCTCTAGTAAAGAAACAAAAACAAAAATATAACAGTTTGAATCCTGAAGAAACTATCGAAAAATTCGGGGATTTGTAACACAGTTTGTTTCCATAATCCCTTTCCTTGTTCTTCTACTGTTTCAATCACATCCTTCGCAACAACAATAATAATAATTATTATTATTTTAATTTATTCATTTAGCAAGTTTGTTTTTGCTTATCTTCGCAGTAAAAAATAATTTTCTTTATATGCAGACAATGTTACAAAGATTGATGCATTCTTCCTCGCATAAAAGAGGTATTTACTTGGCACTAATCCGAAGAAGAAAAAAAATTTTTTTTCTTGATCTATAACATTCTTTCATAAACCCATCCCTGAATTCATCATCATCATAGGTCCATTAGTTGACGGAACAAAATTTTTTATTCTTTACACCAAATTAATAATTGGAAAAAAATAGACAGAAGCAAAAGAAAACAAATGAGGAACCATGAAAGTAGAACTGAATTACAGCGTTAGTGATGAATATACCGAACGTCTATCCCACTACATTACTTCATTAATGTGCGATTTTTTCTTCTTCTTCTTCATCTTTCTAGCTAGAAAAAGAGAAAGAAATCAATCAGCTAATAATTCAAAATAATAATTTTTTGATCTGGATAGGTATCAGCAACAACAATTCATTAATATTTTCCACCCAAAATCTATTATTATTAAGATAACTTCTAGTTGCTGATGCAACGTCTTCTAAAGATAAATGAAGTTGGAAAAACATTCTGAAGATGATTAATAGATTTACAATAATTAAATTATTTAAAAAATATATTTATTAGTAAAAAAGTCAATGGTTGAACCATTTATAATATTTATTTTTTAAAAAAAAACTTATTTTATTTATGATCCGTGCCGAGTTAATAAATTTAAATCTTGTTTTTCTTCGGATTATCGGATATTATTTATGTCTTTAAAATGGCTACATATTGCTTTTAAAGCCCCTTAAAGTATGTAGACTTTTCTTGTTGACTTGGTATAATAGAAATGCGGTTAACTTTAAAGACATTTTGTTTACGTTAACGAGATTTTTCTGAGAGAATTTTCGTTGAATAGAATTACGATTATTATAACAGAAATCGCAATAATCGTAATTCTATTCAAAAATTCTCTTTTGCAACACTAGAACTTCTCATTTTACAGGAAAGAAGTAATGATGCAAAATAATTCTCCCCCTTTTAAGAATAACGTGTGCCAGAAAGATTATTGAAAGAATTACTGCTATAAAGTGCAAAGCATGTAATTCCCACTTTGGATCTTAACTGGAGGAATAAGCTAATCACACATTATTGCTAATTAAATACTAAACTCGATGGTAGCGTGAAGTAGAAACTTTTTAATAAATTAAATTTATAAATATAAATTTTCTACATTCTTACGTGGATAATGTTAAATTATCTTCCTTTATTATTATTACTTTTTTTTTTTTTTAAAGAAAACATTTCACAAACATACAAAATTGCATTAATCTTTGTCAGTTTTTAACAATAAGATCATCATCTCTGATACATCGTCCTAGAAAATAATTAATAACTATAATGATTCCTTCACGGTTCTTATTTTGTTTTATAAAAATATGCAAATAATTATTGAATTTTTGCACTAAAATATGATTAATAACCAGTTTAACAATCTCTTAATATTTTATATTGTTGTACGCTGTGTATTAGCGAAAAATATCCAAAGATGCCATGCAATATTCCTCTAGTTAATGAAGATCCAAATCGAAAACTTACAGCTCCAGATTGAGGGGCTATCAGGATCGTTTTATCCGAATTCCAGACCCAAAAGGACCCACAAAATTTATTCTTTGACATAAAAACACGATATGAAACCGAATGAAAATCTGTTTTCGTTGCTTTATTGATTTTATTCGTTGTATTTTTATGGCTTTCGAAGTGTGGTCACTGACACGACCTATCTCGGATTCTGATATTCTTATTTTCGATTTTTAAGAGATATTCGAAAACTTTACATAAATCTTAATCATCACGTTAGCAATAACACAGGTAATTTATTAAAAATTAATTTAGGTATTTAATTGAGTCATTGCGATATTTCAAGATGGCGGAGAATGGACTAAAAATACTCGCATTACAATCTGATATTCATATTCGAATCTATGAAACAAGAAACTAATTGGTGTAATTAATAACATGCATTACACACAAATGCAATACTTTCCAGCAATTGCATATCTCTAAATTAGCAACAAAAATAAATTTTTGTTTAGGAACAAAATTTAATTCGTTATGACAGTTAGTACAGGAACGTTTGAAAGAATATATTTGCAGAAACTTTAAACATTTCTATTAATGTATGCCAAGATAAGCATTAGAAAAGTAATTCGTTTCCATTAGATTCAAACTGCACAAGATATCTACAGATGGAAACAAAAGCAGGCATACTTTTCATCAGTGGATGAAAGATAGAAATGGTGATGATGATGATGATGATGCCAAAATTTCTAATTATTTTCTTCTGTAAAAAATAATAAAATTTTCTGATAATCTAATATCAATTTCTATCCAAAGCATACCTGAAGAGTAAATTTACTTTTTTGTTATGCCAAGTTATATTTTGTTTAGAAAATATATTTTTATTTATACATAAAAAGTAATATACTGTGTGTATATATTTGTTTCCATGTTATCAATACTTCATGTTTTGTTTTATTTATTTATTTATTTATTTTTTTATATCTCTCTCTACATTCGTTTTTATTCTTATAATTTTATACGTCACTATATAGGTATATTTTTCTACAAATTTCATACATTATTCACGATCTTTCCTGAGCATACACATGTTTATCTTAATCATTTTTATCTGTAAACAAAAAAAAAATATATATATATATATAAATTTTTTTTTACATATTTATTTTAATATATTAATCTATATATATACTCTTATACACGAAGCTGTTTTCTATACGTAAATAGTTTTTATTCTGATATATATTCACAAAAATATATAAAAAATATTCTTTTGTTTTTATTCTGGGAGTTAAAAAAGAGAGAGAGAGAGAGAAAATATTAAAATTTCTCTATCTTTAAACCAGTAAGAAATGTTTACAAATTTTGTTGATTTAACAATTGATTTGGACGTATTTTTATTTTGATTTTTTATTTTATTAATTGCAGTTTATAATTATTTTTCAGAACAATTTATAAAATTTATTACAATTACTGCCAAGTTAGAAAAAAAAAAAGAGAGAAAGAGAGAGAGAGAGAGAGAGATAATTGCTTTTCATATCTCTTACAATAGAAAATTGAAAATTATATATATATACAAGTATACGACTTCAAGCTATCTAAATTATATTTTCATTAAAAATTTTTCAATTTAATATGATTTAATTTAAAACATGATTCCTGTTTAATCAAACTTCTCTCGAAAACTGTCTTAAAATTTCGAAAATTAAATCTTAAGGAAAAGATAATGAATTTACTTTTCTGACAACAAACTTTGAATTTTTAATAGATTTCACACTTTGATGTGATATTCTTCTTTGAAAAGAATGTATAATAATAATAACAATACTTGTCAACTTTTAATTATTTTTATATATATATATATAAAAATTTTTCGTTCAAAATATCAGTTGCTAATGTATCCACCATTTATAACAAAAAATAAATAATTTTTTTTTGTTGTGGTTGTTGTTGCACTAGCTCAATTGAATATTAACGTTTATAAATAAATAAATATCTGTAACCAAAAAAAAAAAAAAAATATATTTAGCATAATATTAATAATGCAGTTATTGTTTCTTTAACTAAACAATTTTTTATTTTTTCTCTCTTCTCTTACCGGAATATGTCGAACAAGTTAACGTGGATGTTTATAAATTTATGATAATTTTTTTTTCTAATATATCTTTTAGATAATAATTTTTTTAATATATATATTTAGATGCCATTAAGTAGGCTGCACATATAATTTATTTAATCCATGAGCTCTTGCGTAGTACTGTATTACTCAGCGGTTTTTTTACTGCTAAATTATTAATATATGTTTAACCATTTACATTATTAACAGTGGATAAAAGCGTTAAGAGTAAGGACAACAGAGCTTCCGCTTGTTATATGTATATATATATCTTATATTTTCTTCATTTTTACTCCTATCAGTATAACAATATCAAAAATTTATCTTAATAACTGTTTTTAATATTGATCACTACTGCGGATTTTAATACATTTTTTTATCTAATTAATAAACAAAATTTGTTATCAATATTTGTTTGATTTTAAAAGATTAGAGTAATGATGCAAAATTAAGCAATATTTTAATGAAGTTATGAATGTTTTTTGCACATAACTTGCCATATCTTCAAGTTTTATTCTTTAAGGTTTCTGAAACTTTAAGGTTTATCCTTTCTAAAGGTTTCTGATAAGATCTCTAAGAGATCAATAACTCTATAATGTTTTTTTTTCCCCATCTGTAGCATATTCTTTCGCCAGATTAAAATATTCATTAATTTTTATTATTAATACTTTAATGCAAGAATTACCTTATTAATAATACCTTAATGCAAAGAATTTTTTTATTTTTATTTTTATTTTTTCTTTGCTTGATAATCGTGTAAGCTTTCTATCGCAACTTATTATAATGTGGTAATTAACATTATTAATTTTTATCGATTTATTTTATTTTATTTTTTTTTCCTATTTAAATTAATTTACATTTAAATTATCAAACAACTTTTTTTTTTTTTTTGTATATTAATTAATTAAAATATTTTCGATGTAAATTTATATTATTCTTCACAGTAAAACCCAAACATGTTTTAAAAAATAAAAAAAAAAAATAATAATAATAAAAAAATTCATAATTAGAATATAAAATTTATTTTAAATTAATAAACGAAATTAAATTTTAATTTTAAACAGGAAAATCCAATAATGTTTAATTTGTAAACAAACCAAAATCATACTGGCAGAGATAATTAACTAACAAAGAAGCCAATTAAAATATTATAAATATCATTATTTTTCGATAAAAATGACTTTTTAATGTGATTAAATTTGGATAATTATTATTATTAATTTTAATAATAATAATTATTATAATTATACGCTAATCATTTTTCGAAATTTTGATATAACTTATTAGAAGTTATGTATACAAAATTATTGTTCCTTCTCGACTTTTACGTTAATCTTGTTAATTTTCGGATGTCTAAATTACTGTAAAGTCTGCATAACGAATTAAAACTTAATACATAACAACCTCCCCTTTGTTTGTTTGAGAAGACTTTATAAGATTATTGCTTAAACGTGGCAAAGATATTGTGCAAATTGTTCTGTGTCATCGTTACACCTTTGAATATCATCTAAATTCATTTTGGTACGATTCGCAGAATCCAGTATTATTTTATAATTTCCTTGTAATCGTTTGATGTATGAGAAATTATATATATTTGATCTTTTATCTAATTTCCTGTTTTATTCAATTTTAACTGGGATTTTTTTTAATATAACTTATATATATTTTTTTTTATTAAAAAATTAAATTAGTCTGAAATGCCGAAAAATAAATTGCATTTTTAGAGAAAACTTTATTTAATTTTGCTTTTTTTCCTACAAAATAATATACCAATTTTTCTTTAAATGTGTACAGAATATTTTAAAAAAAGAATTAAAAATAGATTTTGAAAAATTAGATATTTTTTTAATTACTCTCAATCATTAAAAATAATTAAAAAAGATTATGTGTAGTATTAATCGCATTTGTGCAAGAAAGAATATCTGTTAAGCAAACTAATTGATACCAAAAAGATGTGTTGGGATAATCGATTGGTTCGGATAATCGATTATCGGATTACAAGCTGCGATATATAGAAAGTTGTTAGTATAATGTTTACACGTTTTACTGAATTTAATTTATTTTTATTATTATGTATAGTTAAAGAAACAAATTTTAGTAGAAATAAAATAGCATTTAATAAAAATAATATTGATATTCTAGAATATTAATCAAAATATCTTACGTATCGTTGCATTGATGTTCTAGATTCAAAGATGGAGTGTATGCATCGAATACAAGATGTCTCGTAACTATGTGCTTATTTTTTATTATTAACTCAAATATTATGAATAATATTCAACATATCCATTATTATCAATGCGTATAAGAGTTATCCTTGATATTTTTACGTAATAACGTCAATGATGTCGAAAAACAATGCAGTACTTTATCGAATAAATTAGATTTTTTTTTTATTAAATCTCTAATATCCTGTGACATTCTTTATTATAAAAAGAAAAAAAATGAATGTAAAACAGTGTTTATTCTAGCATTAAAAGATAAATAAATATTTGCGTAACAGTTTTAAAAATCTACATTAGTTTAAATAAAAATATATATATAAACAGCGTGAAAGTATCAAGTCTAAGTGTGCCCCTTTAAATGACACTTTCCATCGGAGCTTATTGAATACCAAGATGAAACTGCTTTTTTTTCTTGCTAAATTAAACTCGAATTTCTTCGTTTATTGATATTTAGATTAGTCTAAACAAGAATTAAGAAATTCTTCGATATATATATATATTAAGTGTATTCAATCGAAAAAATATTAATTAATACTGTTAATTAGCCAATAGTAAATAATTCACAATTAAATATGATTTAAATAACGGTGAATTAACCATTCAACACTTTGGTCGTTCGACTGTTTAAATCGATTAGTTAGTATGCTAACAATTTATAGTGGTTGGATCCAACCACTGATGAAATTTCTGCTTGAGAAAACAGCTATAACAGAATTAAGACATCAAAACTGGACGGACTTAAAAGTTGTGACAGATGTCCGCTTTACAGAAATTTATTTATTTATTTTATTTTATTTTTATAAAGTAAGTTAATACTCACCTGCAAACGATTGTTTCGAAAGTGTCGAGCTGACAATATGAAAATTATTTGTATCAACAGCTTGAAAATTAACATTAGGTCACACACACACACACACACACACACACACACACGAAACATTAGAAATTATTTTAATCTTCAAGAGATTTTCGTAAATTAATTAAATGTTAGAAAACTGAAAGAGATTTTTATCGTCACTTCGTTTATTCTTTGTTTAAAATTTGTTTGCTATAAATATTTAATCGTGATTAAAGAAATTAATTTTGCTATTTTAATGTGAATTTTTGTGTTTTTTTTTTCGTAATTTTTGTTTATTAATCACTTATTTTCTCTTGGTTATAACTCAGAAAAAGACTAGAAAATTTAATTATAGAAGGGTTAATTTATGATTAATGTTTTATTTTTGTTAAATAAAAAAAAAGAAAGATTGTTCTGTTTCCTAAAATTAAAAAAAAATTAATTAAATTTAAAGAAAATAATATTCATTATAATAAATGTTTATCCATTATGTTATTATAATTAATTTTAAATAACATAAGACAGATTTTATTTAATCGGATAAACTGTGATTAATTTTATAATTTAAATTTTTGAACATCATCATCTTTACTGCAATTTGTTAACTATAATAATAACCGTTGATACTTATGCTTCACTTCTACTTAAGGTAGGTTTTACTTCTTGAAAGGTAAATAATACCTTTCAAGAAGTATCATTATTCTCATAAATAATAAATTATGAGAATAATGATATCATCGTTATTATTCTCATACGTAATAAATTTTTGATGAATTTTCGATTCGCAGTAACGTCAGTGAATGTAAATAAAAATTTAATTCCGTATGACAAATATATGTTCCCTTCATAAATAAACTTTCATTGATAGATTTAATGCTTTTTTTTCTTCACGTATCGAAAAAAAAGAAGAAGAAGAAGAAGGAAAAAAAACCATCTAGACGTGCAACCGAATAACATTAGAAAACAAATCGACAGTTGTAGTGTTTGAGACGAATGAAACGAGACAGTAAAGCACACCGGTGTCCACTTTACTAGCAACAGTGCCATGTAAATCATAAATATCTTATGACGTACGTCCGATGCGTGGCGTTGGTAGGAAGAAGATGATAAACGTTGAGCAGTAGTAGCCATCTTCAGTGTCGTAAAAACAACAAGCAAGTGATTTCTTTTTAAACGTTCTCTTATCCCTGCAGCTATGTCTGCCAATCATTTCAAGAGAACAGTACCTCCATATGGACAATGCGTAATGGTAGGAGAATGCTTTATCTTGGTTTTCTACAATGGAGGTCTCTCGGATGTCCGTCAACGTCAGACGCAACAATACAGCAGTCAGAATCCACGTGGACAGATAAGCAAACTTGATGATGTCATTATTTCGCTTAAATAGATATATTTGTGTAAATTATTCCTTTAATTATTTTTCCTTTTTAATTTTATGTAATTACCTTTATTATCTGATCGATTTTAATATTTACTATACGTTATAATCGCAATGGTTTCGATCCAGTGTTTATGTTTACGTAAAATATGCCGTTAATGCCATATTTTTATTACCTTCAAAAAGGCACGAAAGTTAACAGATTCGTTAAAGTAACAGTAACAACAGAAATTCTTTAAATTTTATCATAACTCATTGTTACGTCAAGTAGTTTATTTACACGACACGCCATTGTTACATCATCAACTATTTTTTACGTCGCCTCCATTGTTGGATGTGTAAAGGATACAATAGAATAAGACATCTATTACAGTAATAATCACGTATTTTCACGAAAATCAATAAAAATAATTAAATTTCCAGAATGTTTATAATTTATCCTGATATATATATAATCATCATCATCATTTTTTCTGGCAAATTAATTTTATTTAGTTATCTTCTAATGTGCAACAAAGATTCGTCGATCACCTTCGCTTGCTCTGTGATACCTCTGGGGACATTCAAGTTGCTCTCCAAGTTAGAAGAAGAAGCTTCCACGAAGGAAATTGTATCAGATCGGTCCACGCTAAGCAGATAGCAACAAAGAGAACAGAAGGGTGGGAAGAAAGGTACAGACATTGATTTTTAAGTCTCTAGGGCGCTGAATGTCACATACTTCAAATCTCTTTCGTTTCGCAGGTTTCCAACGAATTTTTTTTTTTTTTTTGGATCTTCGAGATTACAACCCTTTGGGTATTTAAACAATCTAAACACAAAACTACTAGACTTGGAAGAAAAACTTTTAACAATTTATAACTTCAGGTTTCTTCAATATATTAGGTTGATCCTCTTTTAGATATTTTTCTTTTGAAGAGGAAAACGTTTTAAAGTATAAACTCATATTATTAAATTTATATATCTTGTATATATATATATATATATTTTCAATATATAAATTGAATTTATGTATTATATATAATTCAATTTTTAATACAAAGAAAACAGTATAAACATTGATAAAAAAATATATATATACATAAAGCATATCCTTGCAATATTAAAAAATCTGCAAACTGTTCACTGTATGTTAGCGAAACGGCACTTTATATTAATCATATCTGCATGAATGCAGTATGTAATTACTAATAACTTCATCAATCACAAATTATACTATATGTTGTTATAATATAATAAATCATTTATGAATCATGATTTGACCATTTATATAAATTTTCACATGAGCCATACGTTAGCACCTCTGTTCCAACGCATATATATATATATGGAATTATAAAAAAAAATGTTATATATATTTAATTTTTGGTTTAGAGATCAGATATCTTAGGAAATTGCTTTCCTTTAGACAACTTGATTTTATTGAAAATTTAAGAGAGTAACTGCAAATAAAATAATACAAAAAATACTTTTATTCTATATATGTGCCGTGAGCTGTTTTCGAAAGTTGTATCATCCAGATATTGATAAACTGGCCAGCAAAAAAAGAAAAAAAAAAAAAAGAAGTAAGAGGGGGAGAGGTTTTGACGAAAAGAATACTTCTTTATCATGATTGTCACGTTCATGCTTCGGGGTCATTGGAACTCACAATAACGGACGAACACGTTGTCTTATTGACTTCCACATTCCATATCAAGAAGTTGTGAAATATGTGATGTATCTCGATATACAACAAACTATACGATTGGATATCTCTGGCATGTCACGTGCCTGGCCAATTTCTTATCCCTGTTATATTCTGGTTGTCTTTCATCATTTTTCTATCAGATTTCTGTAAGAATAATGCAACCCTGACGGATTTTCCAAAAAAAGTCAATATCCTGTATCTCGTATCCAACTTTTCCAGGAATGATTTTTACTTTATCATAGAATAGTGTAATAGAATGTTTCCTGAATAAGATAAATGACAAATCTTTCATATTTACAGAAAAAAAAACTAATATATTTATTTATGATTAATTTTTCTAGCAAATTCTGCCATTTTTGAAATTCCAAACTTCGAAATAATCAGAAAATACGAAGAGAAATCTTGATGTTCAGTAGGGCGGATAAGAGATGCAGGAAAAAAAAAATTGAGTTTAAGTTCAACTAGTTGCTGCTGCATCTTTATACAGGACAGATTTTTCAAATGTCTGTCGTGTTTTTCATTCGTGTGTAGCGATAAATAATTATTTTTTTACGCGTTGGAATTCAAAATTTATTTCTTAAATCTATAAAAAAAAGATTCAACTATAACATCATTTAAAAACAAAGAGATATTGATAGATTAACGTTTACTGATTGGTTTAATAAGACATTATTAAAGTTACGTAATAATAGACAATGACGTAACAATTACGTGATTTTAGTGGCATTCATAACTGTTCTATATTTGTAAAAAATTATTATTTATTTTGAGAATTTATCAGTATAACCGTAAACAGTAGTTGGCATGCTTAATTTATGTTCTTTAGTATCAAAAATAATCCAATTATAAAGTGATATTGAATGAATTAATTTATAAAATATGTTTGTGCATTGTTGTCCTATAAAATTCGGATTTTAATCAATCGCAAGACATCAATTTATCAAAATTTATTATTTTATAACATTGTATTAAAAGATAGCATATTGGCCAAACCATCCATTAATAAATTTTTATATTTTCATGATGATCTTTGCCTTCCAGCAATACGTTAACCACCATATATATATATGTATACTTCCTCCTTTAAGTGGAATGTTGGGAATTTTATTAATTTTAATAACTTTTATTAAATTTATATTAAATTTAATTGCATATTTTTCACTGAAAACACATTTAAAAAAAACAAAAAAAAAAAAAAAAGACATACTCTGAAAAATTTCAACTTTCCATCTCGTAAATCAGGAATCCTTCCAAATAAATTTTATATAACAGATATGTAAAAAAATTCGCACCCGTACTGCGAAACTTTTTTTACTTGGTGTCTATTGCTCTATTTATTCTTTAGCTATTTAGTACAAACAGCTCCTGACTTCCATCGATAACACGAAGTTGGCGTGAATACGTTTGCATTCAATTCGAGCAGACAGAAAAAAGAATTGTCACTGAAACTTTTAGAACGTGCTGGCAGATCAAGAGTGTCACTGATTGCTCGGTTTTATTGATTGGTAGCATTGCCTATCTCTCGGCAAAGGCGTGTTCTCTTTCCTTTGATGGAAAATAAATTCAAATTCAAGTCACATAGAATTATACATATCATTTCTTTCTTTCTCATTTCTCTCTTACTCTCTCTCTCTCTCTCTCTTTCTGTCCATCTAATCCTGAAAGATATATATTTTATAAAAAGAAAATACAGTATATAAATAAGCTTTCTCAACTTTCGTATATAAATAAATTTCTGCATATTTATATTTTAAATATTATTTTGTTTTCTCTCTCTCTCTCTTCTTGATCATCTCTTAAAATGTACATTGCTAGAGATTGTATATACAGTATACATTTTCTCGAAAAAATAAGGTATAAAAAAAAACAAAAAATGTATTGTTTATACAGAAAGAAAAACAAAATTTCGAGACATTTTTGAATTTATAATAGAAAACTTGTGATAATGTTCTATATTTTTAATGCATTAGATCTGCTTGTTTTATGGATATAGTTTTATGGATTTTTATGTTGTTGCGCTGAAGAATTAATAAGAAAAACAATCTTTCTGTATATATAATATAACAGAAGGGACGATTTTCTTTTATATTTCTTAGAATTATGTAAATTAATCAAGCATTTATTTTACGGCCGTAAAAAAATTCGATATTATACGCGAATTTCTTTTTTTGCGGTTTCGTGCAATATTTAAACGATTAAAGAATTTCTATCTTCGTAACTACTGTTTAATTGATTATGATAATTAAATCTGAACGCATTGAAATCAATGAAAACCGTAATAAAAAATTAAATGATTTTTAAAATATTTAATCCGAAGCTCGATTGATTTTATTTTTAGAACAAAAAATAATAATTTTATTAAAACCAAAATGACTTGGAGTAAAAAAAAAAAACATTGAATAAAGTCAACTAAAGAAAGATTCTAAATATATATATAAATTCAATTTTTAAAAATGGTGGAATTTATAAAAAATGAATAACATACTTCCAACATAGGAACAAAAAAAATATGGCAACCGCAGCATAAATGAATTTTTTCAAATTTATTAGCATGGTACGCTTATATATCCATATATAAACCGAATATATTTATCATTCGCTTTCGCTGCTATTTGCATTAAGAGAGAGAGAGAGAAGAGGATGAGAGAGAGAAAAAGAGGAGAGATAGCAAAATAAAGGTACGATAGGTTGACCTAGAGTTGACAACTGTTGCCGAAAGAGATTAATGGTTTCTACTGTGAACGATTCTGGTTTGGAAAATGGCTACCTCTCTCTTTCTCTCTCTCTCTCTCTTTCTCGCTGCTTTACTTTCACAATTCAGAATTTTAAACTGACGCGTCACTGCTCTCATCCTTTCACGATTCAACGAATGATGATAAGATTATAAATGACGCTACGATAACTTCCGTGAAATATCGCCAAATTCCAGAGTTTCGCCAATCAACTTTTATACTTTCTACATAGGTTGCAAATTTTAGTGTTTCGATATTTTTCAATGAACCACTATATATAATAATAATAATATTAAAATAAAAATAAAATTCGGTTTTTATTGTATAGATTTTTTTTTTTTTAAAGGAAATCGTTTAATGGAGTAACTATCGATCCAGTTAGTCAACTTGGCTGGGACAAATCTTCTTTCTAGACGATAAAATAATAATATATTTTAATATTTTCGATCAGAAAATACAGAATATATAATATATATATTTTGATAAGAAAATATTTGTTGAAACAGAATTTATTAATGCAACTTATCGGAATGAGTTAGAGATGCTTCAGAAAAATGGTAGAAGGTGAATGAATGAAAAATAATTCACTGATCAGTTGTCGAAATTATTTGAATTTTAAACTAGTATTTTCATGTAAATAAGTAAAAATTATCAATAGTTTGATTTAAAACGTCATCGTTTTCCATATCTGAACATTGATATTTTTCACTGCGAAATGTAAACATTTCTGTGTGCAGTATAAATATTCATTTCCGAATTAATAATAACTATTTACATTATTCTGTTGGAAATATTTTAAATAATGGAAGAGTTATTTTGTTTTACCGAACTTTCAGGAAGAGTATATTTTGTTACTTTAAATAAATATATATATAGTAGAAGAAATCTATAATTTTTTTATAGCATTTCCATCCATTATCCTGACTAAAATATGGAAAGATTTAACTTAAAATCGTGAGCAAAACGTGACTAAAATATGTTTAAATATTCCGTTCACATTTTCCTTGAAGTTAGTATTAAACAGTTCGATCGAATTCAAAGTTTGTGAAGAGTTCTTCGTGAAGAATTACCGTGAATGTTTACAGCTTGTACGTGCGATTATTTACCGATAATCTAATCTTAACAAAGACGTAATAAAGTTAAGAGTATTTATAGCACGCTTGAAGACCCTGCAAATCTTTAGCAATTTGTGGGTTCAGGTGATAATTTTATTGCAACGTACGCTTATTAGCATCTCGATCAATATTATTATTTTATTATTGCGTAAACTTATTGTTACGTTGAATCTCCAGCATTGTCACATTATAAAATTTTAATAATATCTAATTTTTCATGTTTTCTCTGAAGGCTCTTCAGCAAACATTAAAGTCTGTTCTTGGCACGTAAATGTCCACAGATCTTACCCAGTTGAAATTATGTATATACAAGTAGGTTAAAAATACAAAGAAAGTTGAAAATTATAACAATTTCCGTGTCAAGTATGATTTTTTTCTGCTCTCGTTTTATTCTCTTTTCTCACTTTTAGACCGTGTTTATTTTGCTCTTCGTTTCTCTACTCATCTTTGTTTGTTTACTTTCTTCTTTGCATATTTTATTATTTTTTCGTTTCTTCACATTTATTTATTTTAGTATAAGAACTAGCAAAACAAATCTTCTACGGTGATTAATTTATAAAGTAAGTTATTATAAGATAAAACTTACATAAATGTTACGTTTCGAGATCTTTCTTTGCTATCAACTTTCATCCAATTCGGTTATTTAGCTTTCAATCTTCTTTATTCGATCGTATCATTGGAATCTTTCCAACTCTATATTATAAGTATCGGCATTTTTTTTTTTGAAAGTATTCTTTTAAAAGCGTTGATCGGATTCTTGTCTAGAATAACAAAAAAAAAAAAAATCTGGAAATCCTCAAAGGGTGACGCCAGAAGGCAAAAGGTGTAACAGACATGTTCGACTTTATCAGTTTGATGCACCTCCGAACATATCTTGGATATGATGGTCCGTTTATATGTTGCTATTTGAAGTAACCTTAGAAATCTTGTTGGTAAGAGATCATATGTCCACAGCTGAGATTTCGAGAACTCTTCAACTAGAGAGATAACTCAGTTTGATGAGATGGTTAAGATACTTTACTGTCAATCCGCGTGAACAGTTATACTTCTCTCCCTCAAACGTATAATTTTTAGATATGTATAAATTTTTATTATATATATTTTCACATATATTAAATAATAATTTTTGTACTGTTTAATAAAAATTGTAATTATTGAAGGCAACGATGCACTCTGAAAATTATATAAATATATTTTTTTGATTTATGAAAATATGCGATATATACATGAACTCCTAAGCTGCAACATTTTTTTCTCCAAAGAAATTTTTTTCGAGTTGCAAGAACTATAAACATGAAAACAAATTGCATTTCTTGAATCTAAAAATTCAATTTTCCGAATCTTCTACAATTATAGTAAAGCTAATGATTTCTTCTGTCTGTCAACTCTTATTTTTTATTTTTTCTTCTTCTTTTCCCGTGTATTTTTCTCTTTAAAGATGCTTCAAACTTACTTAAATTATTACTTTCAAACATAATAATTTAATAAAAGTTCTTCTTTTTTTTTCTGCGAAAGAAAAAAAAATTCCATCACGTCAAATCCTTTTAAGATACGTTTCATTTTTTTTTTTTAATTTTTTTTTCTTTTGAACCGAGAAAACATTCTTCATCGTCTTGTCGATCGGTTTGTAGATAATTCTCGATATATCTCATAAAATTCAATTTAGAACACTCAACGTTAAATCGTTAAAAAGGAACATAAAGAAAGAAAGTGCGGTGCATTCCCCGTCATTCATGTATTTACCTGCTGATGGAGCTAATCAGTACTGAAGGCAGTAAAGAGCTGCTAGTAATACTAAGGGGTCAGTCACCTTGCAACCAATGGAGCGAGACACATAGCTATCGACTTTCTTGACACCTAGACGATGGAGAAAATGGCTGCTCTTTCAATGGGCAAACAACAGTCCGACTAATGCAACAAACTCTTGTGTTACCATGATAAAATTCTTTCCTCTTACCCGATTCTTATTCCGGTATTTGTTTATTTCCAAACAGTCTGAATGTTTAAACACTACCGAAGAGTTTTCGTGACTTTCCATGCTGATGTACTAAATTTGGATAAGGTTTTTTTCTTCCTTCTCCTTCTTCTTCTTCTTCGAAAATTCGCATCGTCTGAAAAATTCTTCTATATTTGGAATGTTATTATTTGAATTTTTCGAATTATTTTGGTTTCTTAAACGATTAATCAATCAATTAAATAGAAGAAGAAAAAAATATCCAATTTAGATTTATTTTTTTCCACCTCTGTTTTGTGTCGCACCGAAATCAGTCCTGTGGAATTAACTATTTTTTTTTTTTCTCTCTCTCTCTCCCTCTTTTCTCTTTTGATGCTTCTCAATCAGACTCTTTGTTTGTCTTTCGTCTAATGGATATAAATCTTGAACAGAAAGAAGTTGTTCATTATTGTTTAGGTGTCGGTCACGTGATTAGCTCGAAGTTCATTGACGGTCTTGATGAACAGGGCACTAACGCATTCTCCTTCAAGGAATGCCACACGACATAAAGACAATTAGCTTTTCTTGTATTTCCTTCAAAAGTTGTCCGCGGGGATAAAGAAAGAAAACAGTGACAGCGAATAAGTGAAGAGTTACTGAATAAAAAGAAAGAAAAATATAGTTAAAAAAAGTACACAATGAATCTATAGAGGAAAGATTACTTAGATTTTTTTTTTTTTTTTTTGTTCTAGCGATCTTCATGCAATGGAAAATTTATTTACGGAAATTTTCTTTTTAATCTTACTTAAGTTTAATCTTTTGTTCTCATTAATTGCTTCTGTTATTTATGAAAGACAATTTACTCTTTTAATAACATTTTTCTCTTAATGAATTTTTCTATATTAACCTCTTTCAAAAGAAGTAATTATATATATTATATCCATTTATAACTTATTGATGAGGATAATTCTGATTAGAAAGAAGAAACGATGAACTTTCTGAGTTATAGAGTGATGATATACTGCATCGTCTCCAAGTTATGGATGATATTTAGAACATACCACATTAACTGTATAACAAACATTATATTAAATTAACGTCCTACATTTTCATGCATCAATCCTTAAGTGCATCCAAATAAAAAATCAGAGTTATCCATTGAAAGATTTTCATGGATAACTCTGTAAAAATTCATCTGCTCATAAAAACTTAAGCCAAAATAGGTACTAAGTAAATAATTCGAGTGAAAATGTATGGATTTGAAAATCAGAAATTTTTTTTTTCACTTTGTTTATGTTTTAGTAAAATTTTATTGTTTGTTTGCTAAAAGCATTATTTTTTTTTATTTTGACCTTAGAGAAAATATATATATATATTCGTGTATAAAAAAAAATTGGTATAAATGTAAATACAAGAATATGAAAAGCAATTTTGAAAACACCGTACTGCTCAACGTGACATTAAGAACAATGAATTTCCTACCGGAATAAGCTTAAGATCAAAAAGTTATTTTCTGCAAGACTTCAAATTGCTCCTCTTGGAAAGGAAATTTTACTTTCTATTCCAAAAATTTGATCGAAAAGATTGTGTTTCCTACCAAATCAGCAAGCAGAAACATCGGACCAGCAATAAAAAGTGACACCAGTGGGACAAAAAGCGGTTGTTTCCATTCGCTCCATCTCGCTAGCCCCTGGCTGAAGTGCTGGTGCAGTAAATCGAAAAACCCTTAAGATACTCTGTTTGTCCAACATGACGTGCAACATCAGAACATACAGTACAATCTGCTAAGAAGCATGCACAGTAGATAAGAAACAAAGAATAAAAAAAAAAAGACAATAAGAAATGGCCAGAAACAAACTTAATTTTCTTAGGTGAAAATTGGAGAGTTGGCTTTTTTTTTTTTTTTCCTTCCTCTCTCATCTGTTCTTTCAGCCAGCTTTAAACAATTTCTATTTGCATACTAAACTGGCATTTATCATGTACTAATACGAAGAAGGATTTATAAATAAAGAGTACAAGCAAGAGAAATTTGAAAGGAGATCGAATTTCACTTCAATTTCTTCAAGACGATCAATATTTGAATCTCTTAGATTGGAAAAAATGGTTGCAGTGTCTTCTTTCTTCTCATTTTTCGACCTTTTCCCCTTTAACAACTTGTTATTCTTGATGAATTACAATGGAATGATTTTAAAAATTCTTATATTTCATTCATTTAAATATTCTTAAATCAAATAAAATTCAGTTTATGGTTTGAAAATTCCTCAATGTTTTAATATTTAATGATCTGGAAATTCCATATGTAAATTTACTTCACATTAATTGTAATTAATTTTAAAAATCGTTAATATTTTCGTGAATGCATTCAACGGTTTTCATGCAAATAAAAAAGCGTTATGACGCAATAATTTACCGTTTTATGAATAAAACAAAATGGCCAAATGCTGATACAGTAACATGCTTCGAATAACCTATAATTCCGTTTGTTAATACTGCGATGACTATTATGTATAATGACATAAAAATTTCCGTCAATGTAATAAGTACCACTACTATACTAACAAGACTATTATTAACGATGTACTAGCGATAGCATTAAATAAAATTGCGATTAGTGCTATTAAAGCAACAACTATCAAGAAAATTAGATTTCGCGAAGACAACTGCTGTTGCAAGAAACAAGTTTTCTTGGCTTATTTATTTATTTATTGAGTTTTTATGTAGTGTCAAAAGGAAAAAAACTTTTTCCTTTTTTCATCTCATCATCTTTATTTTCACAATTATCGATAATTTTCTCGTTTTATAGATGAAATAGCCGGTTCTCTGATGGTATATAAGTGCAGTTTTTTTTTTTATTCTGCGATAAGAAGAGTTTAAAAATATTAAATAAGCATTTTGAAACTCTATAAATCATTCTTCTTTATCATAATATCAGCTTTCAAATTAGGATCTTGTTTATCTATTCATGCGAGTGTTGAATAGTCGGACAGCACGTCATTTTAAAATGCTTATTTCTGATGAAACCAAGAAACAGAATCATTGGTGAAGAAGCCGAGTTTTAGCTTCAACAATATTATCTTTCATTTATCTTCATCAACTGTGCAACCACTTAACAACGTCTGCTCCAGACACTGGCGAGATGTACTACATAATCAATCACTGGTGCTGTACTAGATAGGTTAAGTACGGTAGGACTTTTACTTCCTATAGACTAATTAGGAAAAATATGCTTCTTTGCATCTCTTATTAATAATTCTTTCTTTTTTTATAACTTATTAAAAAAATAAATTTGACTAATTTAAATTATTTCGCAACTTATCTTCGGTTAAAAAAAAAAGTTCTAAAAATTCTAGATTTCTCTATAAAAAAATTTCTATAACGATTAAACCACGCCCAGTAATCTGAGAGGTCTGTTTAAATTCAAACTGACCAATAAACGAATTTTTTTTTTCTTTTTTGTACAGGTGTTGATTTTAAAATTAACGAGGAAAGGAAATTGCATCGTTTAATTATGACTTTAAAATAATATTAACGGAATAAAAATTTGTTACTTAGTTCAAATTAAAATAAAACTAACCATCTTTTTTAATTAGTTAAATTTTTATCTATCACGAATAAAATTTAAACTAAGAAACAAACTAATATTCAGAATTCCTATAGAAGACATTAATTACTAGAATAATGAATACTTCATACCTGACATCAACATACATAAGTGGTCCTATCTGTACTTTCCACTTATCATTTCATGGTAAGCTTGTAAGGGAGTAATCGTTAATTTAAAACTTCCACGTGACACAAATAGTCATCTATAATTACTTTGTGTAATCAAGCAGCTTCTATTAACCCTCTGTAGGACATAGCCGCTTAAAGTGGCGTGAACCAAAATGCTGACAGGTCACTCAGAATGTTTCCCTTGGCTAGTGTTTCTACATAGAATGATTCATTATGTCCACCCTTTAGTTCTTTATTATTCTTCTCGCAATTCATTCCACGAGTTTAATTTGAAATTAATACAAGATTGTACATGAATCATTTATAAATCATTAAATACGAATAATACCTTATATAGATTTTAATCTGGTTTGAGAAAGGAAGTCATCCGGGTGGTCCACGCTAACAAAAAAAAAGGTATCAAAGTTCGATTCTTCTTGTTACATTCGCAAATACAAATGTTGCAATACGTATATGTGGTGCAACATGCTGTTTTTTTTTTTTTTTTGCATAATAAATTCCGTTAAGGAAAGTAAAGATCAACCTTCTTAAATTGAATTTGCACGAAAAGTTTCCAGCTTAGTATGAAAATTTGAAATCGTTTATCATAGCATCCCACCCACGAAATGATGCCGTAAGTGCCTTCCTGTTGAGCCACTATAAGTTGAAGGCGGGAGATGATGTAAATATACCTTCTTGCTGTAATGGTATCGCTATAGGGCACAGGAAGGATAAATTACCCCACCCCAATCTCTGGATAATATCTGTTCGATTGTAATCCTCTTGGTGGGTGGGAAACGAAGACAAGCAGACATTCCCTCGGAAAAAGATGATGTATGGGTTCTATTCCAGCAATATAGTTGGGTTACAGCCGACAACCTTGCACACGAATGCCATACTCATTACTCCAATAAACCAATTACAAACATCCTCTAAAAAAAAAAAATATTTAATCGTCTTCTACCCAACTCATTAATATGATAATTGGAAAGCGGTTTCTTGCGAGGTAGTAAAGAAGGGAAACAACACAACTCTTCAATTTTTCTTAGCAGCTATAAAAAGTGATTGCTGTTATTGGTATTGTCACCTTACTCGAAATTGTCCTACCGTCAGGAAACTTTCAAAGTTCGGTTTAATTTGTAACCTTAGAGTTTTCGTTCCCTTTTTGATTTAACCAGAGACCCCAAAGTCGTTACGAAGTAAATGACTTCGGAGAACGAGTCTTGACTACGCTTGGAAAACATTAATCTTGTTTTCCTCCTGTGTCTGAGCACATTGAACTAGTCCTGTGATGGCAGAAGGGGACACAACTGTCACAATTTTTCTCTTGCTCTTCGTAATAAAAGATGCGTAGAAAAGTAAAGAAATTCAATATTACTGATGTCTCCATTGGATTTATAAATATTATAAAGTAAAATCGTATTCATATTTTTTATTTTTTTCAAAAATAAAATCGCTCTTCTAAGAATTCGCTCGGTTATTGTATCACCTGTTACATCCGTATATTAATTATTTATATTTATAGAAAAATTCCATGGCGTTAAACGCAGTTTTCTTCAATTCCTAACAGATTTTGGAGTCCAAATATTAGTTTTATTTAATTTAATTGCATATTTAAAGTCGGAAAAATGATTTATGAGTTTAAACAAGAGAAATTAGTTTCCGAATTTTATTATAGTCATTTCAATAGAGTCGAAACCACAATGATTATAGATTAACAATACGATAATCAATCATCGACCAGCTCTTTAATAGTAGACAATTGTTAATTCAATACTGTTGACTTCAAGCAACAGTTCCTATATTTTTCATTAATCTGTAGCCATTACTAATATACCTTAATTTAAAAAATCAGCTGGAACGAAGTAATAGGAGAAAACTTCCCTTTCATCAATTAAACATCCTGCAAACTTGTTTATTAAACTTTTAACCGAACAGGACGTCTAAACAAGTTCAAAACACTTAAAAAAAACATTAATCTTTGGTTTCTTTGTTTTTTTCGTATAAAATTCGTGAAACAAAATAAAACTGAACAAATTATTCTAGAAGATTATGAAATTTCAACATGAAAACTCGATAATGTTTTCACTTTGTTATAGTTTACGATTTGACCAAATTATTATTAAGTGTGTCTGCAGAATTCAAAATTGCAAGCACAATAAATATATCCAAATCAAACTTTTCCGTTACATATAAGCGAAGTCTTTCACACTCTTCCATTAGTTTTTAGTAAATCCAAACAGAAATCCAAAATTTTCCTCTTTAAAATTATGGCATAGTTTAATTTCTTGTACCTTGTTTTCATTTTTATATTTATCTAAAATTCTGTAATATTTATATCTTATTTTTTTTGTGTGTGTGTTTTTTTCATAATTCAAAGTTAATTTACCGGTTAAAATATGGAGTTTTTAATTTATGACCACGTAAAAAAGTCATTATTTAAACAATAAACGAGTTCGAACAATGGATGTTAATAGAAAATAGCGCAGAATCTTTTTTTTTTTATCATCTTTCTAGTAGATAGCTTCCAAACATCTGTCTTTTTCGCACTTGTGCAACTATTGCAACTCTCTGTTTATAACACCTCTTCCATCAGTCACATAGAGAATCCAACGGCTTAGTTTTGAACGAGCAAATTCCCTTTGCCTGAATATCCCGTTATAAATAATCCCACGATTAGATTGCAGTATTATCTCCATTAATCACATGCCTATCTCCTTCCATTCTTCACGCCCTCTTATCAATACTTCTATTCCTCATCTACTAGACTCATCCTATGATCCAGATTAACGCGTATGTAACTCAGGTTGGATGTAACCTCATTTCGCCACATGTGCTACGTTTTACCAACGATTTTGGGCTTTCTTTCTACTGCCACAACTCTCATATTTATACCTGCAAATTCACTTTTTAACAGAAATTAATTCCGAATTGATTGATATGTTTAATTAACAAATTCGAAATTTTATAATAACATTGTGAATCTAATTTTGATGTTGGATTTCGAAACGAGGAAAAAAAATTCGCAAACATCCTGAATGACGTCCAAACAAAATTAATTCTTCATTTTTGAGTAAGACGTACAGAAGTGTTAATCATATTAAAGTTTCCAATATTAAATAAGGCAAGATAAATAAAATATTGTGTCAACAATAATAAGAGAACGTCATTTCAATGAAAGTTCACTTTGCAATCGATTAAATCTTAATGGCATTACTTTGTCGTTTGCATGATTGCAAGAAAAATTATATACGTGTATATTTTTTCAATAAAGAAATAATAATATGTATAGATTATATCCCGAATAATCGATTATTGTTCTCGGTTATACAATATTAATTCCACTGGTAAAAAAAAAATTCGAAATCGATTGTTGCAACAGAAATTTTCGTACATTATTCTAGATATCCTTCAACAGAAATAACTAAAAATCAATTCTGCAAATCTCATCTCGAAGTTTACACGAAAACGTTTACTTGTTCCATCATAAACAAACCAGCAATAATACATGGTGAGAGATCAACACGCAAGAATCTCGGCAATGCTCTCCAGAAGACATAAAATAATCGGAAGATTCTCGTTGCTATATACACATACAATATATATAAATATATATCTCTATATATGTCGCTACTTCTTCGATTATAAACAATCAAAACATCTCAAGAGAGACAATCCATTGTTTTCTTTTTTTTTTTATCTTTTAGCGTTATCACTTCTCTCTCTTCTCTTTTATCTAAAGATAAGATTGCGCATTCGCTTGAATGTTATATATCTACTGCAGTTAAAGCGAGGCATTAGATGCTGGATATTTTTAACCTTTATAACTTTTAGAGTAGAAAGTATTTTTTTTTTTTTTTTAATTTCCACTAACGATTATGGAAATCTCTCGTTTGAATTTTGTTCATAACATCTGATGCGTTTGCTATAGGCATAAATTTATCAGTCGGCCATTGATTATGCAAAAATCAACATTTATGACTTCATAGAGGAGTGAGAGGATGATGCTATGTGTTTGAACATGTTTGCATTAAAATTTCGTAAAAAAAGTGTGTAATTATCGAGCTTGTTCTAGTTTCTTTTCACTATCTTCGAAATTGGCTAATAGCAGCCGTTGCTAATGCAACTGAATTGAGCTTTTCGTCCAAGAAACCAGCTTGAACATTCATTAGCGTAAAGAGGAGAAGGTCGAAAAAGAGATAAAAGCCTTCAGTCAGACTAGAGGTTTCCAATATGCTGACAAGAAACATTAGAAACACGTGTAGGTCAGTCAGCGCTGTTGTTGTTGTTGTTGTATCACAAAGAATTTTTAAACCCAAACTTGAGCAACGGTTATTGAATTCTGAAACTGTCTTTCTCTATTGAAGAAATTCTTTCCTTACCTTACGATGTAATTATAGGAAAGTCGTTTGTTAGTTCCACATCTATATATATATATTTTTTCTTATATTAAAGATAACGTTTGGCTCATCTTTCCAATCATGCCGTTATCGTATTTACATTAGGACGAACAATTCTGGTTTTTTTTCTTTTTTTTATCTATGTTATTAACTTACAAATTGCTTTTTATTTATTATTTGTTCCTTTATTTGTTGCTTCTTGGATTTAATATATATATAAACGCTTATTTTGTCCATTGCAAAAACAAAAAAAAATCAAATTTCCTACCTCTTCCATCAATTATTTCTCTCTCAAGGTGCAAGTTTATTTTTTAGTGTTTTTCCAGATATGGAAAAGAAAAATTAACTAACTTTTACGATAAAAAAAAAAAATAATTTATGCTATTCAAATAAAAATTTCACATTAAAAATATATAAATATATATGGGTTATTTATTGATAGATAAGGTGAAAGCCATTAAAAAGACTTTATCACTGGAGAATTCCAGTCGATAGAAAAGATCAGAGTGACCATGAAAGCTAGAATTCCGTGAACTAAACGACATTCTTTCCTATAAGAGACCATTCTGTACAAATCAACAGTGCAATCAATAAATGCTTGCAGGGCAATGTCGGGA
>WUQG02006677.1:48612-67355 GCA_011317285.2 Androctonus mauritanicus
GAGTCCTTTCTGCATAATACCACAGGGCAGTTAGGCATTGCTTGTCGGGTAATGTCGCGGGTTTAGCTGCCAGCCTACGGAGTTTTCGTCAAAGGTCAGAGTTCTTCTCTCTCTCTCTCTCAGATTTGCTCTTCTAGCAAATCTCTATTGTAGGATATTTCAACTATGTCTGTATATTTATGTTAAAACCGTCTAAATATACATACCATTTAGAATAGCTTCTCATTTGCAAGTAAATCATGATTCTGCATGTGACAATCTCCAAAATATATATATATATATTTAGACGTTTTATATAATTTTTTTCATATATACGGCTTCACCATAGATGTTAAAATTATCTGAATATATTTCTTTATACATTTCGTCAGTGAATGTCAAGAAACCAGTGAAAGATTACCGAATGGGAGAAGAAGGGAGAAAAAAAAAGAGGTAGAAAAACCAGCTATATAAAACTTTGCAAATCGTTTGAATTTTAAATTTGTCTTTCCCCTCTTTTTAGTGTGAAGAATAACCTGTCGATGTGACCTTTAACTTTCGACAATTTAAATGTAAATTTTACTTTTCCTTTCGATTTAGCAAGTCTAAAAGCGTGTTTACTCCTTTTATGTTTATATATATAGATATATATATATAAAAGTCCATAAAAATATCTATAATTTGTATTTTTTAATAATTATGAACCGAAATTTGTCAACGTATGATACTCGTGTTTCAGTATAAAAATGACACTCCATGCTTTTAAATTTACAAATTTGCTCTTACGCGAATTAAATTTTTGATAAGAGCGTATTTGTTTTATTAAAATTACACTTTTACTCGTATTTTCGTTCATTACTTTAATTAACGCAATGCTTCAAAATATTTACTACACTGTTTGTAATCTGAGTTCGTATTTTTGATATGCCCATCGTAAATCTGATGAATTTTCGAGTAAAACGGCAGTAAAAAATGCTAAATTTTAAACAATATTGATCCAAATTCGAAGAGAACCGTATCAAAAATATCAGCAATATCAGTTTCCAATTTTGGAACGATTTTGACGCTACTAACAAGTCCGTTGAAGATTAACAACAGCAATGCCAAAACTCGAAAACGTTTAAAGCCCATTAAACCGAGAAAATCAGTTCAGTAGAGAGAAATCAGGAAAATCAGTAGTTGAGATCTGTATTACCTGGTGGCTTTATAATAGGATTAATGCTTTCCTATGGGAAAATGCCTGTTTACATCGGCACTATAATACCTAAATTAAATGTATATGAAACTCGTTGTATTGTTATACATATTAATCAGTGCATTAACAGTTTCTCACCGAAAGCAATGAAAAACAAAAAACTTTTTGGATTTTTTAATAGGAAATTTCGCGTTTTTAAAAAAAAAACTGTCTAGTTTTCCATAATAAGGATTAAAGCAATCTTATATTTTAAGAAGCTTACAACCATCTTAAGTTGCATGTGGTCAAAAAGGATTGTGGAAGTGAAATTCCCAGAAGGAAATGACGGTTTTTCCCGGCAATATTTTCTCTCTCCACTTTACCTCAAGCATTTCATGGACAGCTGGTTGTGACGTTTGACATACTGTCAATACGAACTGACCAGCTCCAGGGAAATAAATCTGTTCCTGTATCTACTAGTTACAGACGGGTTAAATTTAACTGTTTTATATGTACTATATATATAATATATATATAAAGTTTGAGCATACTTTTATGATAAATTATTTATAATAAAGGTTATGATCAAAATACTGCTGTATATATATATATATATATATATATATGAAGGTTACTAAATTGTTTACGTTCTTGGTATATTTCAGATCGAATCAAATGGGTTTGTGGAACGGTATCTGACACTGTGAAGTACTGCACGAAACAATAGGAATTATTATGAACTTACAATCGGATTAAATGTGCCATCCACGTCACATTGCTCCTCTCTATTGGAATCCTTGTCTGCCGGAAATTGTGAACTGAGTTATAATCCTCCAGTTGAAGATTATCTTGGCTGCTTTTATGGACGAAGAACCGTCGGAAAATACAGATTAAACCTGGCCATATTGTTGGCGTCTTTACTATCCTGTTAAAGGATTATTGAGTTATGACAACGTACTGGATAGTATATTAAACAGGTAATGTCTTCTCTCTCTCTCTCTTTCTCTTGTTTAAAGAAAATTAAAAAAAAAAAAGAATTATGGATAAATTGCTTGCTTAATGAAGTCGCTGAGTACCAATAAAATTTTGTTATGGGTTAACCTTTTATATACCCTTATAATATTAAACGACACCTAGATAAAAATTGATGTGGCGAATATAGCTAAATTCATTTTTTTGTATATCGAGAAAAATATTAAAAATCGTTTATATTTCGCCCATTTAATGTTCTCTTTCTAGTTTTTCTTCTTGTCGTTTTAATATTAAACATAAAAATAATATTTATGTGGTTACAATAGCGAATTTCCTGCCCATTAATGAAGAGAAGTATACGCAAAGCATGCGAAAAAATAATTAATGTTATTATTTTTTTTTCTTTTAAAGAAAATTAAAATTTAATAATTGCTTAGAAATTTTAATTAAAACAGAAAAAAAATATATATATATAACATGCTCGTAATGCGAACTCTACTGAACGAAGAGATAATTAGATAATCAAGGTCAAAGGGCATGAAAAACTTCCTACCTACCCTCCTCGAAATCATCAAAATTCAAGTGGTTTCTTAAAGAACAGCCATTGTTGGCAGGTCTATTTTTTTTATATATATTTTTTTTTAATAATTTAGCAAAACTAATAAAGACTGAACTCATTAAAATATACTTAACTTTAATTATTTTATATATATTATAATAAAATTTATACTTATAATTTTAATAATATAAGAACTTTTAAATATATTAAAAGTTTGTAAAAAAAAATAATTATAATTAAATTTAAAAAATAAAAAATAACAATAATTATATGGAATTTAATTAAAAACAAAATTTTTTTTTGAATGTCCCCTATCTAATGTTATTTATAGAACATAATTAATTTTATTAATAATAAAAAAAAACTTTATGAATTTTTTTTAATAATAAGAAATAATTGATATTATTAAACATGTTTATGAGTGAAAAATCTTTAATAATTTATTTTTTAAAAAATTTTTATTGATTCTTTATGTATAGAAATATTATTTAAAAAAAATAAATAAATAAATAAAATTTGGATAAAAATCACCACCATTCCTTTAGGAAAACAAAAAATTTCATTCTGTTGTTTTCTTTTTTTTTCCTACTACAAAAAAAAATAAAATAAAATAAAATTTAATATCAAAAAATAAATTTCTAATAGGTATTTGGATGTGTATGTTTTTTTATTATTATTTTTTTTATTTTTTATTTTCTTTGCTTTTGTAAATTCTAAGTGAAATTCGTTTCTGAATATATCCAGAAATATAAGTTTTCGAAAACATTTTCATCCAAAAACTGTTCAATATGTACTGAATGAATACTATTGAAACTCCTTTTTATCTCTATAATAGTTCCCAGAAGAATTTTTATCCGTTTTTTTTCTCAATTCCGTAAACAATCTTGAAACTAACTCTGTTATTTATCTCCTTTTACATGCACAATATTTGTCCATTTTTTCTATTTTATTTTTATTTTTCCTACATTCTTAAATACCCAAACGTAGAATTTTTGTATTTGAAATCTCGGAAATATTTTTTTTTTTTTTTTTTGCCTCTCTGTTTTGTATAAAATTACCGAACATCACGTTTGTACTTTTTCTTTTTTCTTCTTTTTTTTTACTTATCCGATCCATGAATAGTTTTGCTCTTCGTGTTAATATTTCTCTGGAAAAATAAAGGAAAAAATTTTTATAATATTAATTAAAAAAAAAAAATAAAATAGAGTTTAGATATCCTTACACATACATTTAGATAATGAATAAATAAATAAACAATAGGAGTAAGGAATTATTTACTGACGTGAGTCACGATATTGTGATTAATGCCGCTGTTCTGTTTGAACATTGCAGCATCTGTCAATAATGCTAACGGATGACAAAATGTTCTGTAAGTTGTCATATTGTGTTATGCTTATTTTTGCGTGCACTTCGTGACGTTTTCGTGTTTATGAAAACTCGTCTCTGTTTTCTTAGGTGCTCCTCCAGTTCCAAGTAATCAGATGATGGTAATTTTCAGTTAAAAAAAAAACTGTTTTGGAACATGTTAAATTTTTTTTTCTTGAGCATCTTTAGGTAAAATTAATTTAATAATAATAATAAATAATAATTCAATTATTACTACGTTAATTAATAAATCTACTTCAGAAATATTTGGAAAAGGTAGTTAAAGAATTAATGAAAAAATTCCGATAATTCTTTAACTTCTTTTTGGGTCACCACTAATTATTATTAATATACTAATTAACTACTGATGAAGTTTGGTTACTGATGATCTATCATCGTTCAATTGTTTCTATTCTGTGTGAAGAACAAAAAAAAACAAAAAAAAATTCGAAAAGAAGACATTCGTCGTTGGAGAGGTAGATCATCATTACCGCTCTCCATTTTCTACTGTCTGTTAGAGAATTAAGAACGGAGGAAAAAAAATGGTCGTATTAAAAATTTATTTGTTTAAAAACGCAATAATAATATTAATTCTTTAAGTAATTGTCAGAATACTTTATCTCTTTTCGGTTATCCTACTGGCATTTAAAATTCGTTTCCGTGCATCCATCAAAATTAATGCGATTTTTTTTCTTTTTTTTTTCTTTTTCTCTTCGAGTTTATTGCCGTCATTACTTCATCTTTCGAAAAATACGTCTTTGGCATTTGTATTACTTTAAGATATTAGTAAATCTACACGAGAAAAAAAAATCCGCCAGAGATATTTTAAAAATATTACAAACCGTCGATCCGTATATTAAAAGCGATAATTCGTAAGTCGAATCAATTAATTTTAGAAATTTACTAAATTAAGATAATTTAAACTAGCGAAGAACCAGAACTATAATTATCGTTAATTCAATCTCTTAGTTACGTCTTAATACACATAACTGTATATCATTAACATTGTATACGTTATCGTCCATCGATTAGAATTTTCGAAAATTATTACAAATTGTTTATTATAATTTAAATATATTAATAATAATAATAATTTAAATTGTATTAATTTACTAAAATTTAAATATATTTCTTCTCTTTTCATTTACTGGTTAGTGTCATTTATATTATGATCGCTACCGCAGAAGCGGCGCTGCGATCGAGCATTATCTAAAAATAGAAAAAATTATTTTCGTATTTAGCATATCATAATGTCTTTCATCTCGCATTTCGTTAAAAAAAAAAAAATTAAGTAAAAAAAATTAGAAAGGAGAGAAAAAAATAATAAGTGGCTTCTCTTAAGCACCATATTCTTTTTCTTCTTCCTCTTCTTATTTCAAACTGTAAATTGCCTGGCATCACTTTAAGAAAAGAGTGAAATATCAATCAACAAGAAACTCTCTTAAAATAAATCTTTCATTCAACTCGGCTATTTTTTTTTTTTTTTTTCCTTCTTCTTCTTCTTTTCTGATATCCAAAGTTAGAACATCACTTTTATTCTCGCATCAACAAAGATTGGTGACTTCATCCTTTTCGAAAGTAACAGTCTAAACCTTATTCATGTCATATAAAGTGAAAGTAGTGTTCCATTGGAGTAGAAGCATGGCAAATAATAGAGCATCCATAGCTAAGTTAGAATAGACACTGGAGTCTTTATTTATTAGACAGGCTCACATCCCCTCTGTTATTTCGCTAAGTAATGTCTGTAAATTTAATTCTATTATCCTCATTAACCTGAGCTCCTTTTCCTCTATCTTCATTGTCTGTACATTATTAGAAGCGAAGCGATATATAGCAGAATTTATTTTTTTTATATATAAGTTTATATATTTTTTTTATTTTTCGTGTCCTTTCTCAAAGTTAATAGAATGTCTGAAACAATATCCTATGACCTCATATAAACTTATCATTTATTTTTCTATGATATTTTAGTACAGTCATTAATTTCGAAAATTGGCTTCAATAAAATTTTTCCTGATCGAATAACAACTTTAATCTGTTATTTCTCTTTTGTAATTTTTATTAACTTAAAGTGGATTTTTAAACTTTCCTTTAAGAATAATTTAATGAGTATTGTGTTGTGTGTCTTGTTTGGTTTTATATTATAAATAATTTTTGTCTGGATATCAGATTTCATCGTAATATTGATGTCCTAATTTTTTTTATCAAATTTATATGTAGAATTATTTAATATTTATCTTCCCAACAATAAAAACTTATCATAAATATTTAAATATTTAAATAAAACAGAAAACACACACACGAGAGGATATATTTTATATAAAATTGATCCACAGAATTTCATTTCGTGTTAACACAAAAATAATCGAAGTACTATTTTTGTCTTGTGCGCACTGTGCACAAGCATATTTCTTAGAAGATTGGCCAAATTTAAAAAAAAAGCAAAATTGTTAAATATTTTGCAAAATTTGATATTTATATAGTCTATGTACATATAATCGTGTGCTGTCACTGACGTTGATCATTAATTCTGATTTTATCGGCTAATGACTCTTTAATTTTGTAAACTAATCTCGTTTAATTGAAATTTTAGTATTATTTTGGTCTTTAGCAATTTTAGATCCCCGAGTGGCGCTCATCTTGCATTTAAATCTCCCTATATGTAAATTTTTAAGTTGTTACAGAAGATTTCCCTTATTAAAAAATTATAAAATTACTTTAATAAATACATCTTTATGATATAGAATGTGTGTCTGATGAGATATGGAATAAATTACACTTATGGTCATTAGCATGTAAATTTATGAAAGAGAAACCCACACAAGAGAGAGATGGATCATTTTCGAATAGTCTACCATGTACAATGGTAATCCTTGTTGTCTGCAATTGTAATTAAAGTTGAGCATTAATAGGCAACAGCTTGTCAAGGAAACGTGACACTAAATAGACCATTAAGTAATTACAGAAAATATCTCAGTCATCAATCTTTTTACATCAGATTAAGCGCTGCAAATGTCTTGTGTATATCCTCCTCCACTTGATTCTTTCCAAGCCCATATACTGTTTATGAGCAACAGCTGACTTATTGATAACACTTTCTGAACAAAGAAAAAAAAAAAGAAGAGTTTTCTTAAATTACTCGTGTGTTTAAATTTTATAATGGATGCCATTTAAATCCAACTTTTACACAAACTCATTTTTAGCTCTGAAATTCTCAAGTTCTCTTTTGGATTCTCTTTTATTGACCTTTTTTTTTACAAAATATAAAGGAACATAAATGGTTTTAGAAATTCTAGAATATAGAAAATATTTTTTTCATGCTGTGAATATGAGAAAAAAAAAATTTTTTTTTTCTCCAGCAGAGTTATAATTAAAACTCAAGATAATTCGAACATAGTAGTTTAATATCATATTATTATACTGATTACTTAATTAAATGTTTAAAATATTCATTAAATTTAATCTTCCAAAAATTAATTTTAATTAAGTTTTTTTTTTTTTCTCTCAAACAATAATTAAATTATTTTTAAGTATTAATTAAATAGTAAAATTTAATTAGTTTATCATTTTATTTTCTTTTATATTTAATGAATTATATACATTAAAAGGATAAATAGTAGAAAATATTCATAAATTCTAATTTGTATGATTAAAATTTACGGGATTAATTGGATATAAGTCGTAATTATAAATATATATATATATATATAAATTTCACGAATTTTAACATAATTATTAAAACGTCGAAGATTCAAAACTATTTATGAGTTATGCCAATTAAAATTTCATCTTTTGATTATTATCTCATTTAATTCTAAGTAATAATACAGTTTATCGATTCGTAAGAATAATGAATAAAATGACGTAAGAATACACAAAATGATAGAATTTGTTTCGAGAGTTTTATTCGCACGAAAGTATTAAATCTTAATTTATTTTTATTTACTGGCATTATTCTTTAATGAACAGCAATAAAATGCATTAATCTTTAACGTGTTTTCATCCAAATCTGTTTATGTTCTTAAGAGATATTTTTGAAAATATAAATAGAAGAGTTACGATTGTGTTTTTTATATGAGGAAAATGGCAATTTGGTGAGGAAAACAAACAAACAAAAAAAAAAAACAATCTAATTTTAAAGAAATAATTTAATGTTACTGTTCATTTTCTATCTTCATCTACTCAACCTGTTGACAAGAAGAATAACTGTGGTGTTATCTTCTTTTGCATCACCGTCTCATAAGTAATGCTGTGCAGAATCCTGCTTCAGTTTTCTTTGCGGACATAGAAGAGCACAAGCAAACTATGGCATTCATAATGCGCCTGACTTAAAATTCAATTTTCTTTAATGCCAGGCGAGATCTCTAGATGCTAGGTTGCGATCACATCGATCGATTGTGCCAAGGTTCTGTCAGTTTTGGAGATGTGAAGGAAAACTGAATAACTACAGGATTACCTCTACTGCTACCTCAATTATTGCAGAATTTCTTTTTAGGAAAAGATTCGCCAGACTTTTATATTCAGTTTTATTTATTTATTTTTTTTTTCTTTTCTTTTTTTTTCTCTTCTGATATTTCTAGAATTTGTTAAATCCGAAAAATACCAATAGCAATCATAAATTAATCGAGAAAATCCGAGAATATATATGTATTTTTTTTTTTTTTTATGAGCAAGTTTCCTTTGATCCGTTTTATTCGTCTTTTAAAAGAACATAAAATTTTTATATTTTTGGCGATTTATTCGTTAAACATATTAAAATAAAATAAAATAAAATAAAAGGGTAATTCAAAATTAGTTAATCACGATAATTCAATTTTGTTAGTAAAATTTTACAAAGTTTGAACTCTATTACCCGCGTTAGCTGATAAGCGTATTATCATGCTTCGCAGTTTTCTGTCAGAAATTACTCAGCTATATAATCCTATGAGAAAATGGTTTACTCGTCCATTAAGAAATGGAATGATGTGCAGAAAGTAGATCTCTTCCATATATTTATGCATTTATATACACCGCTGAAGGTAAGAATTAAACATCACGTGTAATAAAGAAAACTATATTCTGTTTAAACACGCACAAAATATAAAATAAAATAATAAAGAAAAAAAATTACTAAAAAAATTTTATTTCAAACCAATTATTTTAAATTAAATTATTAATTAATTCTCGACTTTTTTTTTTTTTAATTTTTTAAAGCCGTATTTATGTATTTTTTAACGTTGTGAACTGGTAAAATTTTAAAAGAATTGTTTAACTTTAATCATTTAATTTGCTAATTTTCTTATTTATTTATTTTTTTTTTTTTAAATTACCGCTGGTTAAATGTTTTGTTTTAGTTTGGTTTTAAACATGTTTATTTACCTTCTCTACGAAACTATTTTATTCTTCTTCATACTGTACATAATCTTTCTACATTATTTTTGTTTGTTTGTTTACTAATATTATTTTTGTTTGTTTATCATTTTACTTCGTATTAATGAATTTTTTTTTTCTGTTTCTTATTTATTTTTTAAATTTAAATCCTGATTTAATCAGACGAAACGTTGGTATGTTCGAGTTTTTTTTTTATTGGTCGAAATTTATTAGATTATGATGACGCGATAAGAATATGTGACGTAATAATTGGTTAAACGTAACAATCGTTAGAATATGATTTAAAAAATTATTATTTTTTTATAATTTTTACATGTAATCCTAGAAAATGTGTTATTTTATGAAAATATTTAATAATGTAAGATATATAAATTTCTAATTATTTTATTTTATTTTTTTTCTTGAAAGACATTAGACAGATCAATGAAAGTAATGATTTCATCAGGAAAAATCCGAACCAGTTCTAGGCATACAATAACAATAACATGGAAATGATTCTAATGCTTTCGTTTCTGCTGCTGGGCAAGGCAATTTCTAAATGACAAGGGTAATAATTACACGCGCGTGATCAAAGTGACTTCGTCATCTCTGACGTTGTTTATGTGGATCTGTCATTAGTTGCGACCGCAGAGTTGGTGAACTAATCAACTAGCATGGGCCAGAGCCAAAAGGGAAATGGCACATTTCATTCACCCATAAGATTACTTTACGGATAATGGCTAAGGTTTATCGGTTAACCCCGTTAATAAGCTAAATTGCTTTAATAAACACGTATCCCTTCTTAAGTTAGATACGACCAGATATCCTCCTAGTCTCATTAATTAAAATTGGTTATTGAATCAATTTACTGGATCCGCAATAATTTCGACTGCTAGCACTGTATTCTGCTACATTAATTATGAGAAGGTTACAGTAAGCTATTTAATTTTAGGGCACATATATAATCTTCTACTATATGAGAATGAAATTGCGTAGATCGTCGTGCAAGGTCCGTTTTAACAAGAAATATTGCCAACGGACGTGCGCTTTTCTACTACTATCATTATTATTATAAGAGTGATTTAAGTAAGAGTGAAAGTTCTGACATAATTTCATGCGGGAATTTGGAAGATTTTTTTTTTTTTTCTCTTTATCGTTCTGAATTTTTATTTATTTTCTAATTTATCATCATAAAAATCCATGTTTGTTTGTCAGCAATGTTTTCGGCTGGCGCCAAATATTGTATTGTTAAGAGTGGTAGTTTGACGTGACGTATCTGGACCGTGACGTCATCCAAATATGCAAAATATTTTTTTATGTCTTCAGCTGATGTTTTCTAAAAACGTATAAACATAAATTAACAAAATTGCATATTTTAAAAAAATTTAATATAATCTAACAACAGAAGAGATGTCGATAAGTTTACGTGCTCGTGCGTAACAAAGCCGATGACGTAATAATGCGTAATTTTTAATTTTTGAATTTTTTAACATTACATTCTAAACAGGGGGAACTTCTTGCATATTTATAACTAACAAGGTAGACAGAAAGATAGTAATAATAATAATAATAATAATAATAAAAAGAGTTTCATTTTATCGAATTTTTCTCCATTATCGATTTTTTAAATTGGCGTGAGACAGTTTTATTATTAATTGCATTACTTTTTTTTCCACTTTATTAAAAGCGTAAGCGTAAGATAACTTTTATAATAAACTTTAAACCGTACTGCTGCTTGATAGCGCAGTGTGAAACTGCTGAAACAATTACACAAACAAACAATTAATTTGATTAACCCAAAAGTGTCAAAATTTAGGAAAAGGAGCAGCACGGAGGAAAAAAATATATATATATCGCATTATTTACAGATTAAAGATGCATTATAAAAGATGGTGGTAAATGAGGCGTTACCACGGTTCAACCGGGAAAGTTAACCAAAAAGTATCTCAAGTAGCTGAAGAATCCAATTTCTTAAATGCATCCCGCCCATCTCTAATTCTCCGTCTTGAGCAGATCACAAGGGAGGCTTGGCTACAAGGATTTATTTGAGACATCTCTTTGTGTGTTCTAGAGGGTTGTTTTATTCTATCCTAGGCGTTCTTTCTGTCTTTTATCGACGTAATCAACAGCGGAATAAAAATGTTACCGTTACTCCGTCAAACACTTTAAAGTAGAGCGAGAGAGAGAAGAGTAGCATTCATTTAAATTAGTGATTTGGACCTTGTATCCGTGTCTCACGTAACGGATAATGCGGGCTTAAGTTAGAAAACCATCTAAAGAAATGTAATAGTTTTGAAACTGCATTTTTTTTTCTTTTTTAGCTAAGAGGATTAGACCTACATCAGTATTGTTTTGCCAAAAATTGTTTCCAATTATTTTGGTTAGAAAGAAAAAGTACTTTCTGTAAATCCTTCATTTTTAGAGAGATTTTACCGCTATGATAGTAGAAAAGTAAATCATTAAAGAGTTTTACTTCGAAAGTGGCGTTACTCCCGCTTTTATATATATATATATATTTTATTCTAGTAAAAGTATTTGGATTTTTTATTGTTTTTTTTTTTGCCTCTTTCTTCTAACTCTTGACTACTACTTATACAGTACCGGAAAAAAAATTTTTTTCAGTGATAATCTAACGCTATAAATTATATATGGGATCTTATAACTCGATTGTTACATCGCTATCTCACAGATAACAGGTGTAAAACACCCAAAGAAAATATTGAACAATAAGTTGAATGGAATGCTTTCTTTCAACGGGATGACAATAAATCATTCCAACATCATACTGCTGCCGTTATAGTTTTGAAATACAAGTTACGTTTTATGATTTTTCCGCCGCTTTTGCTCTTACTCTTCTAGAAGATCTTCATCACACGATCATAAATATTTTGCCATCGAGATACAATGTAAGAAAAATGATAAAAAAAATAAATAAAAATTCGATTATTTTCTATTCGTTCCCGTAAATTTTACTTTTATTTTAATAATATTTTGATACGCGTAAAACTTATAAAACGAAAAACTTGTAGTGTTTTTTATATGTCTAAAATTAAATTACGCTGTTTAAAGGTATACTGAAAACAAGAATTTCAACTAGAATCGTTAAAGATATAAGCATGAATGGTAGGAAAATTTTAGAAAAGTTCGTGGAAGAAAGAAAAAAAAAAAATCATTAGTTCTCTCGAGCAATTAAATAATGTGGTTCTTCGTTGGTAGTTTTTGAAAAACCACACCCTGAAGTGCTTTCATCTACTCATTTCTAAATAATTCTGGAAATTTTCCAAAACATGATGAATTTTTCCAATTAATATCGATAAAAGTACACGTTTAAAAATATTAAATTTAACTATGTACATTGTTTTAAATCTCCATTAAAAAAAAATCATTAATTTATTTAATTATCTCTTAACCTAAATTAAAAAAAAAAAATAAAAAATTTATAATTAAATATCGATCAGGTAACCATATTTATACCAAAATTAAAATTATTGCACAGTTAGAAAATACGTTCGATAAACTCATCGGTTTATACCTAAATGGTCATAAAGAAACCAGACGTAACACATGAATACAAACTGCAAAAACAAATAATTGCCACGAAGACACACAAACATGTAGAAGAAAAAAAAAACCTTTACTATTCCTCGTATCTTAACAATAACCATGAAGGTACTGTAATGTTTACTGCCTCTTCCTGCCAGTAAATTGGTGATTGTGATTGCTCGTTTTGTGACCGTTTCCTCCATCCGTGACTGTCATAAGTCACTTTAGATCACGCGTACTATCTCACGTAGAACAGTCACGTACTATTCACGTAACATTTTATCTGGTTAAACTTCGATTTTCGTTCTGAGACAAAGCAATTACTTTTATCGCCATTTAGAAGAATTAAATGTTCCAATATTTATTTACATAATTTAAATTAATATGAATGAATTATTATTTTATTATTTCTGCGAAATTTATTTTAAACATAAACGTGGCATTTTTATGCCTATACGTCCTTCGTATCTTAAAAATTTAACGAACGTAAATTCTTTTCTGCCTGAAAATTAATTAAGTAAAAATTTATAATTTATTATTATTATTATTATTCTTAATTTAACTTTTAAGAATTTTTTTTTAATTATAAAAATCTTTAAAAGTTTATAATTTAAAAAGTAAAAAGGGGGAAAACATATATTAAGATTAGTTACGTAATTTTTTTTTTTTTTTTTTATTTTATAAGTTTTAAAATTACACGTCTGCTTTGTGCTCTTGTTTTGGTTCATTTATTTTCCACTTAATGTTCTCTAGGCATGCTAAAAAAACGGTAATTTCTTCTTGCAAGAATCATTCAATAATAAAATTTTAAGAATTTACATTATATAAAAAAAAAAAAAATTATATTAAAGAATAATCTAATATTGAAACTATCAGGTTCGGATATTTAAAAAATAAAAATTCTTTTTGTAAATTTATTTATACTTTTAGCTTGACAAATTTTTAAAAAATAAATAAATAAATTCACAACAAGTAAAAATGTAAGAAGAAAAAAATTCGAAATGTTTTTTTTTTTTTGTCTTCGTACGCTTTCGGGAATATTCTAGAGTTTTTTTTTTTTCGTTTACAGTAACAGAAACTACAGGAATATCTTCTGAAACAGGATTATGAATTGTAACTACTGTAGGTTTTTTTCTGTGTTTTTTACTCATCAAAATTGCAGTATTATTCAAGAACGACTTATATTAAAAAATGTGCTTTTTCAGCATGATTACGGAAGGATCAGAAATAGTTTGTAACCATTATTTTACAATTTCGCCACACACACAAAAATAATAATATAAAAGAGTACTACACGTTAAAATTTGCATATCTAGTAAGAGTTTAGTGAAATAAATCGAAGTAAATTCATAGCACTTATATATATACAGAAAGAAGGGACAAAATAAATAAATAAATAAATAACAAAAGAACTACCAGCCCAAACCGAAAATTTCATGACCCAATTGACAAAAAGGTTTGCAGAGTTTCATCGATTTTCCAGTGTGGTGAGGTTTTGTCAGAATCGAAACAAGAAGATATAAAAGCTTTTGCAAGAATCGCATATTTTGCTTGGTTATTAATTTTCTAGAATCATCATGTCACTTTGCTTTAATTGATGCTTGTTAACTAGAAACGAAAAGAATTTATTATCTTAAAAGAATTTCTTTATCTGTTTTCTGCTCTAAATGGTCTCTCACCAATTTCCTTCTCCAACAATTGATGAGCTGTACGAGGTTTTTCCACGTAATTTTTTTTTTCCTCTTCCATCGGCCATAAAAAAATAAAAAAAAAAAAAGATTATCCAAACGTTTAATTGAGCTAATAATAAAACTTGTATTTTTGTTAGCAATTAAGGTTAACCTGATAAAAGATGAATTTGTAATTTCGTTAGTTTTCGTAGTTATAATATTTGTTTTCACTACTAAGATTTATGCTTTTCTTCTCTTTCAATTTACATTGTTAACGAAATTCAATTAAACTTCAACATTAACCTAAATTAATTTAATTTTATTATATTATTATTATTATTATAAGTTAAAATAAATTTTGCAACAGTCGAGAGAAAATTATTGTTATTATTATTATTATTTTTCTAAAATATATTTTGTGATACATATTAAATCATAATTTAATTTAAAATCGTTATTTTGTGTTATCATTATTCATTTTCTTCTTATTATTATTTCTTTAAATTAATTGTTATGTCAATTACGTAATAAAATAAATTATAAATTACGCAAAATGTAATAAATTAATTTATTTCGTTTAAAAATTCAGCATACAGATTAAAATTGTTTAATTTATCTGTTACATAATTTTTACGTAATAGATAAGTTGCCTATTACGTAGATTTTTACGTCACAAACGTAACGATAAATCATACGTAACAGACAAATATAGTTTTAATATTTGTCTCTTTCTCTAACGTAATAATAAATTATTTATTACGTAATAAATAATTTATTATTACGTAAAAATCTACGTCACAATAAAGAGATATGAATATATTATTAATATAAATATTTAATTTAATTTAATAAGATAAATTGAGTAATTTATCTATTGCGTAACTTTTACATAATAGACAAGTTGCCTATTACGTAGATTTCTACATCACAAGCGTAACTATTACATAAATCATACGTAACAGATACATATAGTTTTGCTATTTGTCTATTTCTCTAACGTAATAATAAATTGTTTATTACGTAAAAATCTACGTAACAATAAAGAGATATCGTTATATTATTAATATAAATATTTAATTCGAGTTAATAAGATAAATTGAGTAATTGATCTATTGCGTAACTTCTACGTAATAGACAAGTTGCCTATTACGTAGATTTTCACATCACAAGCGTGACTATTATGTAAATCATACGTAACAGACACATATAGTTTTGCTATTTGTCTATCTCTCTAACGTAATAATAAATTGTTTATTACGTAAAAAACTACGTAACAATAAAGAGATATGAATATATTATTAATATAAATATTTAATTCTATTTAATAAGAAAGTAAATTATGTAATAGACAAGTATAGATTGTTATTCGTCTATTTCTCTATCGTAATAATAAATTGTTTATTACGTAAAAATCTACGTAACAATAAAGAGCTATTTAATTCCATTTAATAATAAATCTCTTTTTAAATTTTATTTTAATATATTATGAATAATTTAAAGCATAGCCTAAACGATAAGCATTTTATATAGAATCATTCACAGCATATATAACTCACAAGATAGCTATATATTACTTCCAAACCATATATTTTTTTTTTACCGATAACACTGTATAACGATTATGTTACGTAAACTGTAAAATTATTCAGTTCGATATATCCTATAAATGGCATAATTTACATGCATGCCTATCCTAAAATATCTTATGTTAGTTATAACTTCAAGAATGCATATTTTTACTTATTATAAGATATAAAGAACGATATTTTTCGGGCAGTTGAATCTCTAGCATGTCCTTCGAATAGGCTCATGAGAACGTCAAAGCACATTCGATTGAATGATATGGATGTCCATGAACCCTTCTTGTGGTATTCAAAGAATACATCGATATCTCCCAAATGCGTCGTCTCTATTCTAAGCATGTTCTATACCATTTTCTGATGTCTAAGAAATCCAAAATCTCCTTTTTCTGTGCAGTTTAGAAGTTTGATTGTCGTTAGAAGTTTTATTTCTTAAGGAAAAAAAATATATTACTCGTTATTTTAACATTGTTATATATATATATATTTAATGAATATATCTTTTACGTTTGAAACATTATTTTTCTCGATAAAAAAAGAAATTCGGTTTGAATTTTTTTTTCCTTCTTTATATTACTTAAATTTCGATTGAAATATATAAAAATTTCGCAAAAGTTTTCTTTTTCTATCTAGAACGTTGATCGTAAACAGTTTCCATAATTAAATTTATATAAAAAATTGGCAAGAAACTTAACACACAACTCGGATATTGGAAACATAAAGAGTCATTTTTCATAAAAAAAAAAATTATTTATTTTACGATTTTGGAAACAGTTTTTGCACTTTTTATTTTTTTATTATTATTTTTTTTAAATTATATAAACTTGTATACAACCGCGTAAATTAAATCTCTTTCAGTGTAAGTCACTATTTATATAAAATACGCGATTTTAAATAAATAAATAAATAAATAAAAATTCGGAAAGTTCTTAATGATTCAAAGAAATAAAAAATTACTTTTTTATGCTAAATATTTCTATAAATCAAAAAAAATAAAATATATTAGACATGTTTTCTTATATAGGCTATATATCCTGTTACTTTATAGATATTTAAGTAAACTCGTACGTATAAATTTATTGGAATTGCTTCGTAATTGATTAAAAATATTTTGGTAGAATAAAATAAATTTAATTTTCCCAAAAAAACATGCTTAATCTTTCCTAAGTTTATACATACAGTAATGATTTGTTTAACTTAAGCCGAATTTTATTTTCAGTTTTATTTTAAACAAACGATTCAATAGTAGGAATTTTCAAAAATATTCAAAGACATTTATCGTCGTTTCGAAACAATCAATCTTACTTATGTTCTAATCCTTTGTTGACGTTGCATCCTAATTTTCATCCGAACTTCTCCCGGAAACGTAATTTATAATTCAGTTGATTTTTGTTCAATTTTAAAATGGACACGGGTGAAAAATGTGAGAATTAAATTAGAATAAAGCATTTTTATCCTCCTTTTCTAAACGTTAATTGTCGATAAATGCTCTAACGCTTTTACTTCTTTTAATTTAACAGCAACAACAATAATTATAATTAATATATTTTTCAAATTATATGTAAATGAATTATCTAGTTTGTTTTGTTATTTAGTGTATGGTACGTATAATTATATACGCAATGTACTAAATAATAAATTAAATTGTGATAAATATATATGTATTTTACACATATAACACTAGATATTTTTGTAAATTACACTAGATAGCAATCTCGTGTAATTTACAAAGATAACAATCTGTCTTATTAAATAACAGTCTATTTGTATAATACAGTACACAAAAAATTTATCATCACTTACTATCTTATGTAATAATATACATGTGTAAAAGTTGAAATAATACATACATCGTACTACACACGTATATTACACTGCAAACGTATATTATTATACGTATGTTACACTACACACGTATATTATTACACTAGATTTTAGTGTCATAATATACGTGTTAAAATATCTAATGCGTATTAAATTTAGTGTATAAAAATTATCTAATATATAATGCTATCTAGTGTAATGCATGAAAATTTTCTAGTGTGTCTAGTATGGCGGAAAAAATCATCCAATGTAAATAATCTATATTAAGGTACATTAATAAAAAATACATATATTTTACACATATAACATTAGATAAGTAACACTAGAAATTTTTGTGAATTGCACTAGATAGCAATCTCATGTAATTTACAAAAATAATATTCCGTCTTACTATCTGTACAATATAATATTCAAAAAATTATTGTCAGTTACTATCTTGTTTAATAATATACATGTATAAAAGTTGAAGTAATACGTATATTACACTAAACATGTATATTGTTATACGTATATTATTACACGTATATTACACTACACATGTATATCATTACACGTATATTACACTACACATGTATATCATTACACATTTATTACACTACGTATGTATATCATTATGAGTATATTACATTGCACATGTATATCATTACACGTATATTACGCAACACATGTATCTTATTACACGTATATTACACTACACTTGTATATTGTTACACGTATATTATACTGCA
>WUQG02006678.1:0-32915 GCA_011317285.2 Androctonus mauritanicus
AACGTTAGTAATTTGTAAATAAAAAGACGTTTAACTACTGCTTCAGAGTGCTACATTGATGTTTTATTATAGTATTTAGACTTAAATAATATGAATTGAAAAAAATGAGAAAACTTTAAGATGATAGTATTTTTTGCATTAATTTATTCCCTGTTATATTAATTCATTGATTCAGAAACATAATTTTTAAATATGATAATTATTTAATAAGTTGCATTTAATATAAAATTTTATATATCATCTAGTCCATTTTTATAATTTTTTTATTACCGAACTGTTAAAAATTTGTGTGTTAAATAAAAGAAACAAATTTACAGAAAACAATATTTATATATTTGACTGCAAGAAAATAACTGTTTGTAAACTCATATAATCTGCACAATTGTTAAAATTTTAAATACAAATTATATTGTGAAAAATTTTTATTAATTAAATTTAAAATAAAACATTTTACAGATTAAATATGATCTTAGTGATTTATCTGTAAGCAAGCTGGGTTTTTTTAAAGAAAAATAATTATTTGATAAAATTAATTCCTAATTTTAATTATTTTACAAAATAAATTTTTAAATATATGTTAATAATGTTAAAGTAGTTTTCTGGTATTTTTCATTCATTATTTTAGTATAGTAGCAATTTTAAAAATATAATAGCAAATAGAAAATTATTGGTACAGGTTTGGGGAAAATATTTATGTATAAATTACCAATAATTAACTTATTGAAGAATTGCTATAGTATTATTTTTATTATTAATAAAATCAAATTTTAATCATCTTCAAAAATAAGATATTTTTATAATTAGATTTTTTTTTTTACTATAAATATTAATAATAATTAAATTTGATTGAAAACTTGCAAAAAGTTGGTGAATCCAGAACTGTTAAATATTGCCATTTTGTTATAAATAAAAATTGTTACATGTTCATTTAAAATAAATATTTATTCATGTGTAAAAGTTGAAAATATTTTTGGATTTTTATATCAATAATATTGTCAATGTATGAAATTCATTAACATTAATAAAAAACATCAGAAATGTTGCATTGTTATTATTATTAAATATTATACAATTTTTCATACAAGTTGTATTTATTTTTTTCTTAATTTGTATAATTCATTGAATTTTGTATTTATTATTATTTTTTTCAAATATATATTTATGTATCTCATTTTTTCATTTTATGTTGATATATTTTATGTATGGTACCATTATATTTTGAAATAAATTATGTTTTAATGATATTATATATTTTAGAAAATTTTATATGCAAGCAATCCCTGATTTACATAGATTCAACATGTGTAGATCTGTATGTACATAGAATTATTTTTTGGGTAGTAAGTCAGGATTCCTCCAGAAAAATTGGAGGTGTAGGATTCAGAATTGAATCTATATCCTCTAAGATGGTAAGTGACTGCTTCACTATGTGATTTATATGCTAATTCTTTAATATAGCAATTTTTTAGTGTTACAGCATTATGATACACTAGTTCTGTATAGTATATGCTCTGAGATATGTATATTTTGATTTACATAAGATTTCATTGAACAGTCTACCTATGAAAATCGAGGATTGCCTATACTAATTTTTAGATGTACGCTGTTTCAATATATTATCATATAATAAAAAATGAACTATATTTTGTATATGTATAAAAAGCCATGAAGAATAAATCCATTAATAATATATATATATACAGTATATATTGGAGGAAAGAGTCAAATTTATAAAATTGCAATTATAAGAAATGATTATCATCTGTTAAACAAAATATAATAATTAAATTATTTGTATTTGAAAATAAGTTTATTTTTTAATTATTCAGATTTGTGCACTATAGTAGTTTCAATTGAGAACAAAATTTAAATTTAAAATCAAATGATTATTTAGGCTTTTTTCCAATTTCCTGAAACAAAAAAATAGCTATTAAAACCAGATTTCTTAATTAGAAAACATATTTTTTATAAATAATAATACTTCATATTTTATTATCTGGTATGAAGAAATTATAAAATTTATTCATACTAGATAAATTCTTAATAAAAAAAAATTTTTAAGTTTTTTCTCAAGTTAGAATTGATCAGATATCCATGAGGTAAAGTAGTGACTTAGAATTTTAGAGAATCAGATTTTAATTCTAGATTCCCAACTTTCAGTTTTTCAGAAGGGATCTGAACCTGTTGAACACCACCATGGGTATTGGTTGATCACTGATAAGCTTTAAAAGTTGCTATCCTCAAATATGTCACTTATGTGATTCAGCAATGTAATTCAAATTAACCTAATCTCAAATTAGAATTGATCAGATTTACATTATGATTAAATGTTTATACATGTTGAGGATCGTAGATTTGCAGATCGGAAGTAAATATGGAACTGATAGGACAAGAACACATTTATTATAATACTTATAAAAGAACAAAGGCTAGGATACAGATGAACACAACCATACGACTTGGACACACCACACATCCTAACTGTGTATACCAGAGAGGGATGACCCGACCGGATGTGGGAGGGAGGGTCGGTTACATAAACAAATAAATTGGAGAGGGAGTACTGTGTTTTACAACTGCAGGTGGACGGTCACAAAGTCGGTGATATTAATCCAACAATTTATTACAAAATTAACAAAATATAGTATGATTCATTTCTGAATTGAGTTGTATTATTATGTGTTTATTTTTTCTGAGTATATGAAAAATATAAATTGAAAAATAAATAAAAAATATTTTTTTTAAATAAATAAATAAACATTAAAAATAAAAAATGCAAAAACTTTTCTTCAATCAAAGTAATGACTTGTTTCTGCAAAATGATAAAACATCAAAAACATTGGCCTATGATGATGTGTGAAATAAATTTCTGCAACTGTGTTAAAAAAAATCATTAAAAAATATTTTTATGCTCAGAAAAGTAAATTTAATTAATTCATGAATTAAATATAAAATTACATTTCCAATTATAACAATTAAAAATTGTTATACATGGGTCCCAGACTTATGATGGGATTGTGTTCAGAAATTTCAGTTGTAATTTGAATCTGTCATAACTCAGAATACTAATTTCCATAGGAGCAATGTTAAAAATGGAGGTTATGTTCCCCATCACAAGAATTAAAAACATTCAATACTCTTTTAAAACATAATAGCATACAATAATGTTGAATAAACACTATTTATTCTTTAAAATAAGGAACTTGTGTATTTCATGCCTACCCAAATTTTATATGGGTAAAACTAAAGAAAACACAATATAAAAACAAAGATGAAATGTTTATTTTCCTGTGTCCACATTTCTAGCATTGGATGCATGGTAAAGCAGTCTTTTATCACCTTGAAGAATCTGGATTCAATTTCAGATCTCACATATCTATTTTCAAGAAGAGTCCAGATTTGCTGAAACTCATCCTTCAATCTTTCATTGATTCCACCATAAATATTTAACAGTCTATGGAGGCTCTAAAAGAGGTTGCTGTTGCTAGCAGCTTAATTCAAACTAACATAAATCAAATTTCTAAAAAAATAACTAATTTTCTTAATGTTTTTTCCAATCATTGGTTAACTATTACATAACTATTATATTACTATTCCAGATCCAACTACAAATTATACATATCTGTGGTAGAGCTAGTAGGACTTTACAGTAGGAGAATCAATGTTTGGACCAGATCCATCAAAAATTTTCAGAAAATAAGGAATCTGAATTCCATGCTTCCATCATATATTTAGGATGAGGTTGAATTGGTTGATTTGGACATCTAAAAAAAATCTAGAGATACGAGACTCAAAATTAAATATTACATGGTAGAAACAACACACATCCATTCTGGCATCAACTCAGCCATTCAACTGATTGGCTACCATTATTACAAAATCATTGATGACAGTCATCGTAAGTAAATATATCTTAAGTAAATATTTTTGATATCATATATAGTCAGTCGTCTACTTATATATTTTGAAGTTATGCAGGTTTTAAAAACTAGTATGTTCAAAATGTTTGCTACTTCTGTTGTTTAGCAATTTCAACAAAACATGTGCATTTCAAGTTACACACTTAATTGGTATTTAAGTTTTATTTCACAAATATGAAAGAAAGTTCTAAGTAAAAAGAAGTTTTCTTTATGTAATTATTACCATCTTGAAATATTGTCATAATATGTTAATTAACTAAATAATTTTACATTATAATGAGCAATCATTATAATGTAAAATTAGAATTCTCTAGCAATAGAGCATTCTGCTATCATAATATTTGAAATTCTTGAAGAGTTTTAAAACTTTTCTGAAATTTAAAAATCAAATTTCATATTTGTAAATAATCACAATGGTAAGTACAGATTATTGCATTTTTGTACCATAAGAAATACTTAATTAAATATCATCCTTACTCTTGAATGATTTGGAATGATGTCTATCATCATAATTCTAATTATAAAATTTGTAACAAATAAGTTTCTAATTAATTAAATTAGAAGGATTTTAAGATTATTCAACTGTAAACAAGAATAAAGCATTTGTGCAGAAATCATAATATAAAAAAAAAATTGTTATTTGTTATCTAAACAGATTTGATCAAACTGATTGACTTTAATAATGATTAAAATAGAAATTATAAAATGCTTTTAAAAATAAGATTATAAAATTTCATATGATGAGATTATATATAAATTATGTGTAAAAATAATAATTCAAATTGCCAAATTAAATATATGAAATTTGAATTCTATATGCTTGCAGTTCTAAAAAAATTTTTTTCCTATGTTCAAGATATTTTGCAGTATACAAAAAGGTGAATAAATAAATTATACTTAGTTAAACATTATTTCATTACAGATTTTATTATTTTGTTACTTAAAAGGAAAAAATTTAAAAATGAATTCTTGCAAATAATTTATATTGAAGTTAAGCACTAGTCAAGTATATAAGCACTGTTCAATTAAACATTTAAAAAAAATTTAATTTATATTAAAAATGCAGAGATGCTATAACGTAATTATAAATGAAATGTAAAGTGAACAAAAAATTTAAAGCATTTAAATTAAAAATTATTAATAAATTTTTATTATATATATATATATAGAATTAAGAATTAATATATAATAAAAAATTTCAATTTTATTGAAGTAAATTTAACACAATTTATAAAAATATGTAATCTTAAAAATTGATGTTATACTTTCAATTTTGTCAAAGATATAATAATCTTGTAATGAAGAAATTCAGTTGTATTATTGTGTGTTTATTTTTTCTGAATATATGAAGAATATAAATTTATTATAGATATTAAGATATGCAGATTTTTGCATTATTTTATTTTTATTTTAATAAATATATAAAGTATTAATTTTACAGAAATTGAATATAATAAAAAGACTGACTTTTAAAATTAAAAAAAAAAACAAAAAAAAAGTAAGAATTTTATTTTATTAAATGAATTATTATTATTATTATTATTATTATTATTATTATTATTATTATTATTATTATTATTATTATTATTATTATTATTATTAATACAAAATTTTGGACATAATATCTGAACTAATAAATGTTTGCATCTATTCTATTCAGTATAAAATATTTAAAATTAATATTATGCAGTAATATTTAATTTCAGTATTTATTTATATTATGTTTCATTATAAATAATTAAAAATTAATACATATTTTCATGATTTTATAATATTGAAAATAATATCATAAAATTTAAAATAATATCATGATTTTATAATAATAATATTGAAATCATGAAAATAATATTTTCATGATTTTATAAAGTAATTTACCTGGGATACATTTCCACTACCAGTAAATACAAAAGTAAGTGGTCCTATAGAACGAGGCATCATTCCTAAAGCTATTTCATAACCACAATCACGTATTGCTTGAATGGCCATTCCACTGTTACGATAATTATGTGCTGGACCTATGTGCTATATTTATTTCAGAAGTAAAAAAAATAAATTAACTTTTATAATTAACTGGTATCAAACAGAGTATATTTAATTACCATAAATGGGGTATGATGTCCCAAAGCCAATAATCTTAATCCTAAACCATGAAGAATATTGATAAAGCCTGCAACCCCTGCAAACATTCCAAATGCAACAACACGTTGTCCTCGATTGTCAACCATTTTCTCATAATCAATCAATCGTATATTCTGAAATTTAATTTTTTTATTAAAAAAGATTTTTATATCATCATTGTAATTTTATTCAGTTAATAAAATAATTGCAATTTTATTCCAGTTATATAACATTATGTAACTTTAGAGTAATGTATGTTAATTTGAAGAAATTAAATTTTCAATAAATATAAAATACACGATCCATCTATGTAAAATACTTTATTTACATAGATGGATCATTCCATGAAACCCTACATAAAAATGTGTTTTGATTTATGTAAGCATACATTATATATAAGCTTACATAATATAAATTGTAAGCACAATTGTATACTATTACAGTAAGCACAATGATGCTACTATTACAATAAATTGTAATAGTAGCATCATTGTAAAATACCATTACTATATAATATACATTATATAGTACTGGTATTTTACAATGATGTAAAACTAAAAATATAATTAATTAAAGAATAAGTACAAAGTTGCATGATAAAACAGTCATTTACTATTTTGGATGATCTGGATTCAATTCTGAGTCCACACTTTGTTTTTTTAGAGTGCTCTCATTAATTATTCATGAATCCATGATTATATCAAAATTTTTTTATATCAGAATAATGTTGCAAGTTAGATGATATCATATATAGTCAGTCATATACTTATATATTTTGAAGTTATGCAGGTTTTAAAAACTAGTATGTTCAAAATGTTTGCTACTTCTGTTGTTTAGCAATTTCAACAAAACATGTGCATTTCAAGTTACACACTTAATTGGTATTTAAGTTTTATTTCACAAATATGAAAGAAAGTTCTAAGTAAAAAGAAGTTTTCTTTATGTAATTATTATCATCTTGAAATATTGTCATAATATGTTAATTAACTAAATAATTTTACATTTTAATGAGCAATCATTATAATGTAAAATTAGAATTCTCTAGCAATAGAGCATTCTGCTATCATAATATTTAAAATTCTTGAAGAGTTTTAAACTTTTCTGAAATTTAAAAATCAAATTTCATATTTGTAAGTAGAAATGTTCATAACTTGAGGCCTACCTGCATTTTTTTGAATGAAACAATACTTATAATTCATTATAAATATCTAAAATCAATGGCATGAAAAAAAATCAGGGCCTGGCACATATAATCCCATTTTTTCATCTCATAAGTGAAGATAACTCATGATCAGTGATTACTAAATGATAAGGTATTGGAACTAGAATGGTGTATCACTTAGTAATCACTGATTGGAAAATGGCATAAAACAGCAAAGAAAAAGAAAGAACAATAGGATATTTTTTATGCCACTTTCCATTATATTGGATACTAATTTGCAAGACATATGATATTTGCCATGGGTCATCTACACCAATAGGGAAGACTTAAGTTGAAGGATGTGATATATGAATCAGAACTTCTGAAACACAGCTGAAGGTATGGGATCCAGAGCTGAATCCAGATACTCAAGATAATAAGCCATATTTCCTGTTTAATTTTTATTGCATTGAAAAGTATATTTTAATTGAATATAAAATTTGAAAAGAACAAATTTTTCTGCTTACCCTTTCTAAAATAGCATCAAGCAATGACATATTTGCTTCTTGAGCTTTGATTGTGTGTGAAAAGAATGCATAAGTCTTATTAGGAATTAATGTATCAATAGGAACTTGTTTTACACCAATAATTACAGGGGCTTCACTGATATCTTCCTGAATGATTGCTCCAGCATTGATATAAGCCTTTAATTAATAAAAATATTACAATTTAATTTTAAAATAATTTATAATCAAAAATCTTAAAATGTATGAGTGCACACAATGATTTCAATTGAAACTGATATTTTTTGTGATTTTTAAATATTCGCACATTACATATAATTATTTTACAATTAAAATTAACAAAAAGATCAAAATTGAATATTGTCAGGTGATTAACAATTAATATCATTTCATAAATAATCTGAAGTAGAAAATCCCTTAGAGAATTTGATTTAGTTCATAATTTTTTAATATATATATTATATCCAGTGATGCTTCAGGGGACTTGCAGGAGCTCACACAAGCCAACTGTTAAATTTGTCTCTAATTTGCAAGTCTCTTGTTCTTTTTGTTTGCTTGTTTATTTATTCCAAGAAAAACATGTCTTGCTTGTTATAATCATAATCATACTTTGACTTGAGTTACTCTCTCTCTTCCTTGTATTTGTGCATTTGAATGTACATCTGGATTAGTGGCACTTCCTAGATGATCAACTGACATGATAGAAGCAAATAATGTGTGGTAGCTTCTGGCATAAATTATGCCATATAATTAAATTTACTCATTATTTTATGTAATTTCCGTGATATTTTGCAAATTTTTATTTTTTTAAATTGAAATTTTTTATTATATTAAAATGGTCTCTTGGGCATGCACAATTATTTGTATTTACTAATTTTTGTAAAAAGTAAAACATTAAATTAGATAAATTAGAATTTGATATTCTGTTTTTATAAGATAAAGTGTAAGTCTTTTGTTAAAAATTTTCATAGCTTACCACTGCTGTATCCTATAAGTGACATCATTTTCATTGATCATATTACAAAATAGTATTTATAATTCATTTCAATTTCTAATGGCAGACTATAAAACATGGGAACAGCGTCAATTTGAAAATTTACAGGAAGCAGATTATAAAGATTGCATAAAAGATTTTTTTATAATAAAAAAAAAAGTCTCTTGGTAGCAAAATGCATACAAGATGCTACTGCACCATTTCTACAAACAATCCTACTTGAATATACATATTTTCTGGCAAAAATGATGACAAAAATTCAAAATGCTGGATCAGATTTCTAATGATAGTTTTTGTAAGAAGCTAATTCTGCACAAATACTTTCTCTAGAATAATATATAAGTTCACCATCAATTTTCCAGCAAGAATCTGACATCTTTAGTCTGGATAAAATTATGAGAGCATACTTGAAATTCTTATGATCTCCCAACTAGTTCAGCAAGCAAGTAAAATTACTCTAAAGAAAAAAAATCAAATAATTTTTGTCTTTCATATATTATCTTAGATACAATATTCAAAATGTTTATAAATATCTCAAATTTATTTCTTTGTTATATATTTGGACAATCAAATTCAAATTTTGAAATTATTCTGTACACAATAGACATCTTATATAATCTATTATTCTTACAAAAATATTTACTGTAGCATTAAATATAGATACAATCACATATTTGATTTTTAAATTACATCAAATATGTGATTTGACGTAATTTATAATCAAGTGTTTTTAATTAGAATTTTAACAAAAATATGGTAATGGTGTATATGATGAATGCAATTGTTACTATATTTGTTAGGATATCAAATTTTATAAATTTACATAATTACTATATCTAGTTGCAAAATATTCTCTTATATAATTTCTTTTTCAAGATTTAGAAAAAGAAATTAAGAAAACATTTGATTATAATTTTCTCAGTCTTGCTTTTTATTAAAGTATATGGTTACTAACAAATAAAGAAATTTTAGAAGAAAATGTTCCATTATCTTCTAAAATTCTAGAGCCATGATTCCCAACGTGGGATGCAAATCTCACAGGGGGGGGGCAATTCAAGAATGAGTTATTAACAGTGAATTTTTGCATTTCTTATGGTTCTAGGGGCCTCATATACAGTATATAAATGTATATTGTATTTTAAAAAAGGTGTATATATACTTACATCTTTTTAAAATTAAAATCAATGTACACAGCAGTCAGCTGGTGATAATGGAGAGGGGGGGAAGCCTACAAATAGAGAGGAGTTATGAGAGAGAGGTAAAGTTTAGATAATCTTTACTCCTTACACTTCTCCATTGTCATCGGCTGACTGCCATGTATATTCTGATTAAAACAAGTCTGGTGATCTTAGAAGAAAATAAAAAAGTATTTAGTGTGCACATAGTTATTATTATTGAAGAGCCTTGATATATAAATGTATATACATACTTATAAATAATTTATAACATTTCATAAGTTCTTCTCACATTTATTTTTTAGTGATTTCCTCCTCAATACTTCAACTGTCCTTTCATTCTTTTAATCTTCTCTTTCATGGATGCTATAGTTTTTGAAAGCTTTAGACCAAGTTAATGGCCTTTTAGGCTTCCTTAACATGAATAGGAATTCACTTTTGAATAATAAAAATTATATGTCATGGGGCATCAAAATTTTAGAGATGCTTTGGTAGGCATGGCCAAAAAAAAAAGATTGGGAATCACTGATCTAGAATCTTTCAGATGCATCATTTAAATAGTAAGTAGAGATATAAAACCAAGTCAAAACACACAAAGTTTCTCAGCAACAATAAAGAAGAAAATGCAGCCAATCACCACAGATAGCCAGAAGTGCAAATCAATGTTGAAATTCCATAATTCATTATTATAGTGTATTTTTTGCAGATTGTGATGATATATTTATATTAAAAATCAATACAGAATAAACATTACACATTATATAAATAGCAGAAACTTTATGCTGCATATAACTAAATGTTATATCTTCCATAAAATATAGTGTATCCAGTTTGAAACAAGTGAATTTCAATCATGTATCAAAAATCACCTATTGCACGTATTGGAAAAGGCTTAGCACTACAAGGTTTGGCATATGATCAAGATTCAAACAGAATTTTAAGGATCCCACCTAGAGTTCAGTGCCAGGCTGGCATTGTAGTCAGTTTTGTCAAAAATACAACTTTTGCAGAAGAAGGTACTGGCTATAGTGTGATCTGCCAAGATTAAATTAGTGATAGCCATGAAAAGAAACATGTGTACAAAAAGAGTCCTCCAAAATAGAATATACTTTTGCAGTGGATAGAAAACATTCAAAGAAATAGGGAGCTTACAGAAACAACATTGGGGTGGCCAGTATGAAATCTCAGAAAAAAAGATGGACTATGTATAAGAAGCCTTCACATGTAGCCCAAGGAAATCCCTCATGCATGTGTCATGTGAATTACAGATACCCATTCAACAGTTCAAAGAATTGTGAGATACCGCTTGAATTTATATGTCTTCAAGGTCCAAATTCTGCAGGAAGTGAAGTCAAATTACAAACCTGATATCTTGGTCTCCTCTCTCCTCAGACATCAAATCCTTAGACTTTTTCCTTCTTAGACTTTGTGAGGATATATGAAAGATAGAGTCTATGTAACAATGTGACTCTGTATAAGCACATTGTTGATGCTGTCTAAAGTGTTGTAACTGCAAATATATTGCCTAACACTTATTGGGAAATTGAATACTGTTTAGATATTGTCTGCATCACTGGTGACACTCTTGTGGAAATTTACTGATAATTTTTTCAAAAACTCTTGAGAGTTGTACTTTGTGATGGCAGTAATAAAATATAGTTCCTATGCATGTTTTGGTTTTGCTCATAAATTTAAATCCACCTGTTTCAAACAAGACATACTGTATTCTCTTTGTACTGTAATTTGTTTAAAACAGAAATAAAAATTTTTTTTGCAAATGTCAATCACAGTTTAAAATTGCACTTTATAATATCCTATGTGAAAAACTGAAAAGGTTCAGTAGAATATGCATCATAAATCTAGACAATGATTAATAATATTAGAACCATAAACAAGACTATACTCTTCTGGCAAAGAAAGTCATTTTATAAATTATTTTTAAAGTACAGATATATGACAATTTCAATTTTTTATTTATTTTTTTTATAGTTGAGCTAATAAAATATTTTTATAAATACTTTATTAAAAATTCATATAATCTTTCTTTTTCCATACTACAGAATATCAAAACCACAACAAAAAAGAAATTGAGGAAGATAAATACAGATTAACATACAAAAGAGTATGCACAAAATGATTCAATTGAGAATTATGTACAGGGCTCAAATGATTGAGCCATGTATATATTTTTTATATTCAAGTATAATGAATATTTATAAGAAGAAATTCTACAGAGTCCCATAATCTCATTCAACCAAATTTTACATTATCTTTTTAAAATTCTAACAGTCCATTGTGCTTTAAAAATATGGAATGTATAAAGAATGCTAAAAATTGATAGCAAACCAGTATGTATAAAACATTTTTGAGAATCAAGATGAAAGCATTTAAAAATAATAATATATATCTGTACAGGCAGTATTCTGGAATCTTGCAGTGTCATAAAAACCATTAGGTATTGTTCTTAATTATTGATAGATTTCAATAGTATGACTTTGCAACAAAGCCATAGTTGCTTAGTATTCCATTGTCACACTGTGTTTAATTTCTCAGAGAGGTTAAATCAATATTCTTATCCTTTCTTCCTTCTTTATAAATCTGTACCATCTCTGCTGTCTTTCTTTGTTTTTGGCTATTAACTTCTTTCATTATTTTGGCTTTATTCTATCCAATATTAAGCTGATAACAATTGGCCCTTTATGCTAATACTGTTGTTAATGCTCCTTTAGCTGCATCATTGTTATGTTTTCAATCCTTTACTTTCTAGGCTTCTATTCATATATTCAATGCATTTTTCCCTTGCTTGAAAGATCCTTATTCAACCTTAAAATATATATCTTGCATTCAAACCAAAGAACAAGCCCTTTGGTTTGAATGAAAGAGGACAAGCAGTATCACTGCTTATTGTGTATATGTGTGTATATATATATATATACATATATATAAAATTTTGTAACAAAACTCATAAAAAATGAGTATTTTTGAAAAAATATTTTAAAATTACCTTTTAATTTTAAATTTCAATAAAATAATAAAAGTAAAAACATTAAAATAATTATTTGTTTTTATCAATTGCTATGAAAAATTTTCATATTACGCCAAAAATTTGATCTATGAGTACTAATTATTATAAATATAATAAATGTTTCAAACAAAAATGTTTAACATTTTTAAAAATATGATTTATATATATAAAGCTTTTGCAGCATTTATGAGAGAAAAATTTGAATTTTTATTAAAAGCTATAGGAGATATCAGAGTATCAAGAAATAGCATCATGAAAATATTATATACAGTACAGTAATCTCTGAAGTTACATCAGTGACATATTCTATATGACAAAATGAGTCAAACTGTCCATAAATATAATTTTAAAATGAAGTGATCGATTCCAGACAAAAAAAACAGATATACTTATTCTGTACAAAAAAATACGAAATCTGACAATCAAATGATAAATTAAGAAGGAAATGGCAATCTCTCAAATTATAGCTAGGACAACTGGATTATTGTTAAAGTCTGATAATGAAAATTGACCATGGCTTAAGTAAATCAAATGCTGAATTTTATAAGATAAATTCTTCTCCTAAAACAAGCATGCATCTTATTTCCTTACTTTGTTGTTGTTGTTCATTGCTCATTCAAAGTTCTTAAAAATTTTAATGTAGATTCAATAAATTCAATCTCTCATCAATTTTGAAATTGTCATGCTCAGCTTGCTCAGGATAAATTCAGATTCTTCAAGCATGCTTTGTTTCCATATTTCATTAAGATGAATGAGTTTTGAATTTCTCATTATAGGAGTTTAGCATCTCAAAATCATCTTTATTAGAAGTTATTTCTGAAGTTTGTTACCATATGAGGCTTCTGTGTTATCTAGGCAATAAGATCAACTTTTGAGTGATATCTGAACCCTGAATAAGCTGTGAAGAAAAGCAAATTATTCCAAATACTTTTTATTGTTTTGTCAGCAGTATCTATCCATGAATCTTCTATAATCCTTGCTACATCTAGGACATTGAAGACCTTTCAAAAATTCTTCAATATCTTTTTCTTATTAAATTTTATGCCACTTTCCATTCTACTGGATACTAAGAAGTAATGTATTTCAATGCCCTTCAAATAAACCACCCATACCTATAATGAGGTCTTCCTTCCTTATTTTATATTGATTTTATGCTGAAGATGACTAAAGAGTGGGGTTATTCCAACATTTACACAGACAATCTATACTCATAGTGAATCATCTATGAGATGAACAAACGGGTGCAATGAGCAAAGCTAAACCTTCCTTGAAAAAAAAAAAAAAAAAAATTAGCAAAGTGTGGAAACTGGAAGTGGATCTTAATTTTCCAAAACGAAATGCAATACAATTCCACATAACTGACTTATTATTCTCTGTAAATTGATGGAAGTGGTTCAGTTTTCTGCCTAAAAGACAAGGATCAAATCCAGGTCATAGTTCAATGAATAGAATTAAACAGGTAGTGTTTGGAGTCAAGACAACTTATATGAATGTAAGATGCAATTCAATTCAATTAATTGCTAACATAAAACTGATGGAATAGAATGCATAGATTAATTTGGTCACTGATTAAAATTGGGTCTGATTTATGTATTTATAATATGCTATAATATAAATACATAAATCAGATTTCTGTATTTATATTATAGCATATTATTCATCTACAAAGAAATACTTATAAATGCTTTTTATATTATACATCTCACAAATAAATAAAAGAAAAAGAATATTGATAGATAATAAGTAATGTTTAGTTAAAATCAAATTTATGTAGCTTAGATGTAAGCAAATAAAAAGGAATATCTGTATTTAATTTGGTTTGACAAACTGTTCAATTTATTATAAATAGGTAATCCTGAGAAAAACTGCCATCGTTATTACATCATTTGTTATTAGATTTATTTTTCAGGAACCAATAGTGAATGGTGTCTCTATAAAGGATTTATTATTAGGTAATATTAGAATTATATTTTTCCAAAAAAATCTTTCCAAATAAGTATCAGTAACTTCAAAAAGATATCAACTTTTTAAAATTTCAAACTGCAATTAGTTTGTATAACTGTATAAAAACAAAGTTAATACATATATAACTTAGCTAATAAGGAACAATCCTAGAATTTTAACCTCAGCACTATATACAGGTGGAGAGAGGTTTTCTTTTTAAAAACAAAAATCTTAAAAACTTAAATGCTCTTCAATGTTTGTTTCTTGAAATGTATGAAAGAAAAAAAGATTTCTATTAAAAAAAGTTAAAAATTAATTTGTTTATGATTAAAATCATGACAATATTTCTTACTTGCATAGGATATGCTCTTCTGTTTGAGGGTTGAACAAGGACTTTTACACCTTCCTTTACCAATTGTTTAACATGAGCAGGAGCAAGAGGAGCTCGTCTTTCCCAAATAGAAGCATCTTCTCTCCTAATAGCAAGAATCTAAAAAACAAAAAAAAAATTAAAGTTTCAGCAATTTAAAATATTTAAAAATAAAAAAATATTCATTCAAATGATTTTATATAAAATATTTGAAAAGATTTATCTACAACAGATTACAAAATATAAGTAAGAGCTTAAACATATCAAATCATATTTAAAACAGAAAACTTGATTATATCATCTTCAGTGAAATGATTACAAAAATATAAATATCAAATAGAATTATTGTATATATTTATATATAAACAAAAAAATTTTATAAATAAAAAATTTTTATAAAAGAGAGGGTCAGCTAATACACTGGTCAATTAAAATTTGGAAAATTTATCATCATAAAGATTTGTCAACTTTGTCACAGTAAATTCCCACTGTATCTTCACGATGAGATCTTCCATATTTAAAGATATTTAAAGATCTTCCACATTTAAGGATCTCATATTTAAATATGAGATCTTCCATATATAAAGATTATTATTTTACTAATTCTGTTATTAAAAATAGTATGATATGTGTTACTTATTTATAATGTTTTCATTTATATTTAAATATTGGATATTGAAAAAAGAGGACAATGTATATATAAGGCAGATATTTTGGGCCATCAAGTGTATTTACAAAATTTTATCAACCACAGAATCAGAATACATGTGAAAATATTAAATTTATTAGATAGCTTAAAAAACAAAAAAGTGGAAATGTGTAATTTTTTCTAATGAATAAACATAACAGCTGCTACTCGATATATCATCAGTTAATCTATTTTATTAAATGCAATTTTAGCAATCCCTATATTTATAATCAAACAATTTGTGCAATGTTTGATAATTTGATTATGTGGTAAATAAGGGAAGACTATTTTGCAATTGATTTTAGACATCAGATATACACTTCTAGCAATTTTGTATGTGCTGGTCAGCTTTCCACAACTATCATTTGCAGCAAAATTTCCTTTGCACATTTTGATGCTGATTTTCTGTTAATTTAAATTTTCTTTGTTAATATTTGACAAGATTTAGAAATGATAAAAGTTTATTATTTTAAAATACATAAAATATTTCTTATAAGATAATTTTAATATTTTTTCTCTTTTTCTGCCAAACATCACTTAAATAAACTTTTATCATAAAAAGTCAGAATTTAGTTTTTAATATATCTGTACCATGATATATGATACCAAGTGGCACAGTCATCATTCCAATGTCTATATTCATAGTATAATTGAATAACAAAGAATGACAGAATGACTCAGCAAAAATACATCATGTTTTATCAGGCTAAAAAAGTTATTTTTAATAAGATTATGACATTCTGGTAACAATCTTTAACAAAGAGCATTACTGCTAGTATTGTTACTATCAATAACAAAGTTATCATATGACATAATAACAGCCATACTAATATGTATATATAGAATTTACATACAATAGTTACTATTATTCTTCTATTATGAAATAGGATATACAACATATATTAATTTTACTATAATATTTGTATAATAATTTTTGTAAATTTGATTTGCACAAAATTCTTTTGGAATATAGCTATTGCATAAGCCAGAATAATTCATTATTCAAATAATATCAATAATTTAATTATAACAACATTTTTATATAATTTTTAAAACTTTAAAAACATACCCTTTCAGCTGTACTTTTCCATCGCTGTACAGAGCATTCTGTTATTCGTTTGCAACGTAAATGAGGAATATGACCATAGACATTATGAGATGATTTCCACATTCTAAAATTCATAAGGTCAAAAGTTTTAGGCAAATTTAAAAATAAATTAAATATAAATGAAATTAATAAAAATTATTATTATTATTATTATATAATTGATTTTATTTTTTTATCAGAGTTTTTCATATATATATATAGTGTAATGAGAATTTATATGATATATTAATTTAAGTAAGAGATTTCATTATATATAATTATCTGAAATATACATATTTGACTGAATTTTTTTTAAATCAAAATTTTAATGTCTTTTTCCTTTACTATTTTATTAATTAATAATATAGAGAAATTTTTTTTATATCATATTGAAATATAATTTGAATTATATTTTTATTTCAACTTATCTTTGATAGTCTGATATTTTTATTATATGATATCATATAATAAAATATCAGACTATCAAAGTCTAAGCTGGATTAAATTTTTAAACTAAGCTATCAAACTTCATGGTAGTGGAAGATATTTTTAAAAACAAATTAATTTTAACTCACAGTAATGATTAAACATAGCTTACTAACAACATAATTAAATATTAACAATTTAAACAGAATCAGAAAGAAAGAACTGAGGTTTTTATAAACACTTTTCTCTGATTCTATTTTATATTTTGTTTTGATTTATTTGGCTGGGTTTATTATTAGCTTAATTAATTACACCCTTTTATATTTTTATTCAGTATTTCCTGAACAATTTAAATAATGCTAAATTAAATTAAGGAAAAATATTTAACAGCAAAATTTAGATGTATTTAATACCTATAATAAAATTAATATTTATGATCATTGTTAACAGTGAAATTGTTTGACCACTACATACTCATGAAGCACTGGCAAGAAATAAAATTAAGAGTTTCTACAACTGTTAAAAATTAACAGTTATAGAGACTTTTTAATTTCAAGATTTCTCTTAATTCAGATTTTATGTAGAAATAAAAATACATGAAATAGTTGAAATAGGAATTAATTTGCACTATTATTTTGTTACATTTACTGTATTATTTTAACTTACAAATAAATCTTCAAATAATTGGATATAAATGTCTTAGAACTACATACTTTTATATTTCATAATAAATATATTTCTAAATATTTTACCTATTTTATTTTTCAAACAAACAATTAAGCATAAAAATTTTATATTTTATAAAAAAAAAAAAAAATTTAATCATAGAAATACAAAATTTTAACCATTTTATAGTATAATGTCACAGTTTGCATGATCCCCTCCACTACATCATTTATCATCACAAATCTAGTATCTCTTTTCCTAGAAGCATTATTTAAGTTTTTGGATGCTCCCTAAATTCTAGTTAATTATAGTTCATGTCTTTAATTAACTGCTGATAATTATATTTAATAAACAGATACAGCCAACTTAATCCATATTTAAAAGTATTATTGATGTTATAAATATATAATATTTCTAAAAGTATTCAAATTATTTAAATAATTTTATGATTGCATTCAATCCTCTATATTTTTATATTTTTTTATAAAGATGTAGTATCTTTAGAAAAAGAATATATAAATATAGTTCTTTAGTTAAATTTTTGAATTTAATGTTCAGTTATTATAATTTTTTATCAACAAAAATGGATTATAAGCAAATTGAAAGATCTCTTTCAGTAAAACTTTTCTTTTTTTAAAATAAATTATTATCTATTTCAGTGCAAAAAATCAAATAAGATAATCAAGAAATCTGCATAAGAAAACAAATTTATGTACTTCATAATCATTATCTTGTTCTGTCAACCAATAATCAGATTAAATCAAATATAACTGATCAACCATGATATGTATAAAATGAAAAATCTTTTGGAATTTTCTTTGAATTACAAAATAACAAAAATAACTAAAAAACAAAATAATAATTTAAAAAATTTTCAAAATGTAATTTTATAAAGATAAACAGCACTGATCAGGAGAGAAAAGTTATTTCAGATATAATTAAAACTTTTTTCTCTCCTGATCAATATCTTTATTTCACATTAGAAAGTAAAATATGAATTATATAATTTTATATTAGAAAATTTTCATTTATTCGCCTAAAGAAGATTGTTTTAAATTTTTATAATTTTTCAAAATATTTAACATTATATAAAATGACTGAAATTCAAATTTCCTTATCAATGAAATTATATTTAATAACATAGGCAAACCAACACTACAAAAATATTAACAACACTATTTTATTTGCACTGAATTTCTATAAAATGTATAAATTTTGAATCATTGTCAGTAACATTAATAAAACATCTTATGCTTTTATATTATTGCTATATATCAGTGATACCATATTCAAAATCTTTTAAATGCCAAAATTAGAAAAATTAGGAAAATCAGGCCACATACATATGGCATACCATGCTATGTATGTACCAATATAGATACAAAGCTAATTACCAGAGTAAAATACAAATATTAGTAAATATATAGTTTTTATTTATATTATCTGAGACATAAATGAATTTTAAAATATTGAAGTTTAAAATAAATAAAGGACAAAATTTAAAAATAAAGTTTTAGAAAATTTTTGCAGGACAGTAAAATTTCAATGCCAAAATTTGCATGTGTGTCAACTGATTTTCCATCAGTTGTAATATGTATTATATTATATTTTTAATATGATTAAAGAGATAGAAATAACTGTTATAATTTAACATGAACTATTGATAATTTTATATTATTATTCTTTGCTTAATTTAAAACTGTACTTAATTTTTTTAATATGCTATATGCTTCTATTCCATCATTAGAAATAGTGGACTCATCTAAACGATATTTACTTCAGTTTTTGACAAAGCTTTATTTTTATTTTATTTATTTTTATAATATTTCACAAATAACAATACTAATTAAATATGAATTATGGTCCGAGCATTTTCAGCACAATATACCAAAATAAGTATAATTAACTAAAACATCATTGCACATATATTTTAATTATTTATTTTCATAGTAAAATATTCAGGCCAACTTGACAATATAGAAATTTGGATTGGATTCAAATTTTTAAATGGCAAAGATATTAAGATAGCTTTCATTTTATATTTGTTTCAATATTCTAAAATCAATTGATAATTATCAAAAAATCAGTTACAGCAGATCAATACTGTGAATATAGGCTATACCGAATATAGTAATGTTTATAGGATAAATTCTGTATGATATATAGAAAATATTTGAATTAAAATTGTAGCCAAAAAAAAAATCAAATAAAATTTGATGATATATAATATATATATCATCAAATTTATGCTATTATAATTAAATAGCATAGAATACTACTTTTATATTTATATGTGTATTAAAGAAAGACCAACATCCATTATTTAAAAAAATAGATCACTTTATCACTCTCACTATTCATTTCAGTTATCAAAACAGTTCAAGGTCATCATATACAGATCAAATAAAAAAAAAAATCACCAAGTGCAAAAAACCGTAACCACAGAAATTTACTCAATGGGTATACGTACCTTTTTTCCTGTTGATTTTCGAGCAAAACTAATTTCAACTGTTAAACAAAATTACAACTACTCTACTATATCTCAAACGTCATTGTATTAGTCAGGTGACATTCGTGACGTCAAATCTTCAAAATTAGATTCAGAACAAGATCGTTTGGTTTTTTGTGAACTATATATATGCAACATTTTTCTGTCTCAAATTTATTTAATATGATATATAAAATATTTTAATTAATTGATATTAATAAATTAATATTGTAATTACCTTGATATTTTGACATCTTTCCAAATTGTAATCAGTTTAGAATATTTGGCGAAATTTTTCATTATGTAATTTGCTTGAATTTCTGCTTTTTTTAAAAAAAAAAGTATAAGTGGAATTAAAAATTAAAAAAAAATAAATATAAAGGTTAAAATGAATAATTAAAAAGTGTAAAATTTGATTCTTACGAATAAATAATATTTTCGGATATAATAATACTGTAAGATGCTTTGATATAGAAACATCAGTTGAATTGCTCACGTGATCTAGACGTTTGACAACTTTAAATTTCCAATGAAATTTCGGATATAGAAGAAAATAAATAAATGAAAATTATTTTATTGAAAATATTCTTAAAAATCGGATTTCGTTATGAATAATAATTAAATTTATTATAAATTCCTTTCAAGCTTTATTCTATTAAATGAAACCTGTTTGAATAAGGTCAAAAAGTTCGTAACATGTTTAAGAAAGTTAATAAGACGGGATTTCAATTAAAAATTTATTATGAACTTTTTAAGGATTTTTAAAATGTCAAATTTCGATCATTTATTGTTGAAAAATCAATTTTGCAATTCTAGATTTTTAATTTAAAAAATTAAATTTCTATATAGTTTAATTAATGCTATATTCAAATTTCCGATTTTTGATAACGATGTTATAGAAAATTGCATTTTTTCTAGAATTCTAGAAATACAGTAGTTCGCACTTAAAATTCTCAAATTTTTGGTTTCTTATTTTTAAAGGGAATAAAAATATTAGTAGATCTATAGGGCAAACGTATTCGATGCAGAACAGTCATAATAATAAAAAAATGGCCATTTACATCATAAATTTATGAATAATTTCGAAAAATACGTACCAAGAGATGCGGTTGATGCAAATCAGGTGTTGTTGATGATTTTATTACACTTATCTGCATCTAACTAATCGCTCCTCGGCGATAATTTTGTAATGAAATCAGTAAAACCAATTACTTGTAGGATCTATAAAAATGTTGTTAATAGTAATTGACATAGGTTCATCTTGCAAAGTAAATTACGTTAAATGTGAATGTTGGCACAAAAATGTAACGTATAGCGTGGAGAGATTAATTTTACTGTATCCGTATTCTAGGTATTCTATGTAGGTATTTCTATGTCCATGAAAAATGTAAAATTAAGTTAAACTTATTAAAAATTTCTAGCATATCATCTTAAAACTCGAAGACACGTTTAGGTACATGCCTTCGTTGCGTTGGCAAAAAATAATCTTGGAATGAAATTTTTTAATATAAAAAACGTTCTTATTGCTTAACTCTGTTTCGTTACATGCTTTATTGCTTAATTCATAATTTCACATGCCTTTTTTTTCCTGTAAACCTTATATTTTATTTATTCAGAAAATTTTTAATCGTTTTTCAAGATATAATTACTTGTTACTATGTGGGAACTTTTTTGTTATTTTTTCTTATTTTTTTTAATCTAGGATAATAATGCAGATGATAAGAGAACAAAGGATAAAATAGTTAGTTAGCAATATTTATCAACTTTTGATAACATATTTGAAATTTTAAGACATATTCCTTTAATCAATTCCTACAAATATTTCTTAATATCTGATTAATATAAGCTTGTTAATCAGATATTAAGCATCTAAATATGATAACTTATAGGCTATTACTCTCATAATGAATGCATTCACATTATATCCTTTATTAATCTCTGAACATTCCAGTTTTGAAATAAAAATCTAAAAGATTTATAATTATACTATATTAAATATGCCTATTTAATATAAACATTATTTCAGTTTTGTATCCTTTTTTTACAGTTTAAGCATTATTTTATTTTTCTTTTCTTACTTAATGCGACCTATCTACCTTGTATTATCGATACAGTATATCTTAATGGAAGAGATTTAATTAAGACAAAAATCGCGTGATCAATTGCACTATTTCCTTTCTATCTCTTCCTGTCTAGTATTTGTCCTTCGTAAAAGTCTTATCTTGTGCAAAATAAATAAAAATAAAATAAAGTTGCTTAACATGATTAATTTTCAATATATGTAAACCATTCTTTTGTTTAGTTACATTATCTTTAACGATTTCATCAACAGATAAGAAGATTAGTGTTGTTTTTAAAACAGTTTACATATATGAGTATCCCTAATTATTAATGTTTAAGTTACTTATGTAGATATACAACATTAAACTGATATAAGATATATAAAAACTTTTGAAACATTTACAGCATCTCTCAATAAATGTGCGTACCATTAATCAAACAATATAATAAAAAATATACAAAATTAAAATTTATTGTTTTATAATATGAAATATTGATACTTGCGTTTTATATAGTTAGATGTACAATATTATTTTGTCAATTGGCAGGATATTGTTCAAGAGTTACTAGCATTTGCTATCAGGAAACAAATGGTGTTTGTGCCAAGTAGTCAACACTGATATATTGCAGTTTATTTATAGTTTTAGTTTTCTGTTTATTGTATTTAAATAAATTTCTGATTGCAGTTAATCCAGTTATCGGATAATCCGAACTGAACTATGAGAAGTGAAAAAATTCGTCTTAGGAAAGATTATTTACAATTTCTGAATCTGTTAACAACACAGTATTGTTTTTGTATAGTTTTATAAAGGCAATATTATTTATTGTCATCATTATCTATATAATTAAATTTCCCATTTATTTATATTTTGATGTTTTTTTAATCTTTTGAAGCTATCTTTTTCTTTATTTATCCATGTCTCTCTCCGCAATTAATCCAGATTAACGAGATTTATTCTCTCTCTCTCGTTTTATAAACAAGTGTATGCATATAATTAGTATTATTTGCTATTTATAATTTCGTATAAATAGAATTTCTTTAATTTTTGTAAGATTTAGAATTAATAATTCGTTTAAAAGAAATATCCAAAATTTGGAATTTATACTAGTAATTCATTTTTGTTTATATTAATCATTAATCTATATTTTAAATGAAAGATTAACCATACATTTAATATATACTCCAATAATTTATAACTTAGCTTTTTTTTCATCATATTCCGGAAGAATGACTTTTAAGAACATTCCAAAAAATATATTAAATATATTTATAGATGAATAGTCCGCTGGTAAATATATAAAATTTACGATATTGAGTAACAATCTTCAGAAATTTGACAGTGAGATTTGGAATTTGAACAAAATAAGAGCTAAAAAAATTCTAGAATACTGTATTACGAAGTGAATTGCGTGATGCGATTAGATATTTTCGATTATGTAACTCGAGTTGAGCGATTTTATTGATGCGAATTCTAGAAATATACCATCATTTCTTGCGTACAATAGTCAAAGTATTAAGTCCATTTACACAAAAGTTTTCACGAATTAAAATACTGTAATTCTAAAATAACAATAAAAATTACTGTAGTAGAAAATAATTTTTAAATCCTATTTTCAGTCCATCCATAAGAATTTAAGGTATTAATATCTATAAATAACATATAGTACATACATATATGCCTTGTTATTTTTTTATATATTTTATTGTTTGTAACTTTTTAAAATTTATTGATACTGTACATCAAAAATAATGCAATATCACACCAAGTAAAAAATTCAAATGTTTATTGAAAAAATGTTTTAAAAAAAATTCCATTATATATTCGTTATTTGCTTATTCAAAACATTCACATTCGTGAATAAATAATTTTCGATATAATTCGTACTATTAAAATAAACATATTTATATTATGTATATATATATATAAACTATTATAACTGATAATGTTTGTCTTTTATACCTTAATTCGCAATGAATTATGAAAATTTAATGTACAGCATTATGAATACAAAACGAAACAACACTCAAAAATTAGAGTTCTCCTTGTTCAACTGATTGAATTCTGCAATGAGGGATGTAAATGTCCACCATATACAAATAAGGCACTTTTAATCACAGAAAACTACTATTCGATCACCATTTAAAATAAATTCTGCTTGTGATAAGGGCGGCGATCATGAATAGCATGTTACACAAGACTCGAGTACCAGAACAAGTAGAATAATTCACATCGTCACATGTCGGAATCCTGTAGCGAAGGGAGCTTCCCATTAATGATTCGACTACCATTGAATTTTCACGTCGACATTGCTGCCTAACGACTTGTCTCACACATTCTCTAAACGTTAAAGCGGAGCTATAAAAAAAAAATAAATTATATTAATCATTGTTCAAAGTATAGGAATATCTTAAAATAAATAAGGATTTTCGACATTGCATAAATTGATCAAGAGATGACGCTATGAAATTTTGTAGCGCCATCTCTTGATCAGTTTATTTTACTTTAACATAGACGATTTTTTTCATAAATAATTTTAATGATTATTTTTAGTTATTTTTTATTTACAATTAACAAATAAATAAAAAATCAGTAGAAAATACATCATCATCAAAAATTGAAATGTGTTTTAATGCTTATAGTAAGGGAAAAAACAAATAAAATATGATAAACGTTTAATACTATATGCAAAACTTAAACCACTGATAATATTTAATTATTTAACAATACAGATCTAGAATTATATGATCTCGTACTGCGACTTGGAATTGGCTGATTGGCTGCGTGGATATGCTTCAAACTTTATCGCTTAATAGCCAACTAGGGCGGTCGGATGGCCGAGTGGTACGCGTTGGCGTACCATTCAAGAGGACCCGAATTCGCGTCCCGGGTGCGGCATCTCCTAAAAAGTTTTTTGGGGTGTTGGGCCCAGCCTGGCAATCCCCGTCCTTCACCATCCGACTCCCCTCCACGGATATGGATGCAGTCTGTGGTTGGAACTGGCCCCACCTCTTAGTAATCTCCCTGATTGGAAAGGGGCGTAAAATTACAAAGAAAAAATATCCAATTAGATGGAAAGCAGCATTAAACCCAAAAAAAGAAGTCCCATCACGAAGTCGGCTGTATTGCATTCCAGAAATCCTTCAGTTCTTCACTTACCGGATTTGAATCAAGATCACATACTCAAAAACTTATAGGTCCGGCTCAGTTCGCTGATTCCCGTCCTCTATCCTTTATCTAATAATGTTCTCACTACAAACATGAATGGTCCGTGATAGTCACTGGAATGTCCTTTTGTTTACTAACCTCTGGTTGGAATGCAGCATAAAACAAAGAAAACCTCATCATAGGAATGGCTAATCTATAATAGGTCTAAAATGGTCCTTACATTTAGTAAGCTGCAGTAGTGATTGAAAAATATCGTTAAAAAAGATGAAGCTTAGAATAGCCTCACTGCTTAATTATTTCCTAAATGGAACAATTAAGCAGTAAAATTAAAACTAAAAAAAGAAGTACATTATATCTGGATTAAGATCTCTACTTTGTCAATTCCGCATGGGTTTTGTTCAACTTAATCTTAGAAACGCTTCGGCTTACTATCCGGAGATCCGATTGATAGAAGAACTGAAGTCAATAGAGATTCTGTTCATATATGAAAAAATCTATGCAAAAGAGATTAAAACTTCCATCACATCCAAAATGTTATTTTGACAACAGATGACGTTATTTTCCGAGTGAAAACTGACTCTGTCACACAATGCCCATCTCTATGGCAGACTATAGGAAATGGGGGATCAATAGGCTGAGCCAGACCACTAAAATAAATTTTTCCAAGGGATGGAACCTGGATCAAGTCCGCGTCTTCTGAATGGAAAACCGAAACTATTTCTATGCAGATAATCCGAACGACTATGCAAAACGTTTCCAAATGACCTGACCAATATACTGGAAGCAGTTTTTACACTTGTATAAAAAAAACACAAACTAGTTAATAATGAAACGTGTTCAAGAAAGAAATGGAGTAAAGCAGCCGAAAAAGGAATGTATACCATTCCCTGGAATTATGATTGTGATTAACATCACATTAATCTATGAATGAAAATGCTAATAATTTATTGAATTATTTGTAATTACGAAAATAGGCAAAATTCTGAAATTACATATTGTTTGTAGTTAAAATAAATTAAACTAATCTTAAAATTATTTAACGTTTTTTAGAAAAAGTAGTAGAAAGATTTCTAAAACAAATTTAATAACACATAAATTTACAATGATTTCCACAAATATTTTACGTATTTAAAAAATATGGTACAATAACTGTATAGCTACACAATGATAGGGAGAGAATAGGAGAGAGCAAGGGATAGAGTAATGAAGAAAAGAACCAAGTTAACATATAGCGCCATCTATCGATAAATATTTAAAAAATCGTTAAAATAATGCTTAGAATTTTAGATTTGCTGTATTCATGTATGTCAGGTGATTACAAACTTTTTGGAGTCGCGATGTTTAATAATCACCTTCAAATATTTAATAAAAATACTAATAATAATAGATGCTGTACATGTACTAATATATACTGTATAAGAGAATAATATGTTTCTTAATTTATATCGAAAAATATAGGAAACATTTAATTATTGTTCTAAATGGGGATCTTATTTGATGTATAAGCATAAAATTGTATATCATTTAAAATTAAAATATTTAAAATATCATAGATTTTTAAAATAAATTTTGCATTATCAGTTTACCATTACTTAGCTTTTTATATATATTATTATATTATGATATATAGTATATTAAAAATAAATTAACATATTCTCAATATACTATTTAATCAGATTTTATGTGTTTTATTTTTTTATAGAGGAACTTAAAAAAATAAGTCAAAAATCCAGAAAAAAATTGATTTTTTTTTTAAGTTATGTTGTTTTTCCTGAATTCTTTTATAAAAAATAAAATGATATATACTGAGAATATGTTAATTTATTTTTAACATATGTAATTATATAGCAATATGGATAAAAATAAGATAATGACAAAGTTTCTGTGAACTATATTAGATGAGTAAATAATTTAAAAAAAATTAATTTAAATATTTAAAATTAAAAAAAAAAGCTTTTTAGGTCTTTCAAATACGATTAAATTTTTACAACATAAAGTATGATATTTTATATTTTTGTATTTTAGTATTAAAATCCCGCTATTTCTGGACTTGGCCTGAAATATTGTACAGTATATGTGAATAAAAAAAGTTTATCGATCCCATAGATTTTATTATCGAATCCTGGGGATCGATATTGACTACTTTGGGATCCTTAATTTAGATAGAGGGTAAAAGTTATCTCAATTCAAATTTGGAATTTATAATCCTATATGTTAGGGGTGATAATTAATATTTTTGGAGAGGAAGAAGGGGACCAAAAAAATGCCACTCCGAGGTACCAAAAATTTTGGGTACGCCATTGCGGCCGTAAATGATTACTGTACTTTATTTTTCAATTTTTAATTTAAAAAAGTGAAGTTTTTTAGGATTATGATATTGATTTTAAACATTATTCATATAATATTTAAAATCAATATCAGGATGATATAAGAATTCATATAAATTCTTATATCACCCTGTTTTCATAGATTTCTGTAGGTACTTATTGAAAGAAAACAAGATCCATATCATTTTAAAGATTAATTTATGCTTATAATGCATTCATAGAAAGTGTAGCGCATCCTTCAAAGTCATACTAAAATGATTATTTTAATATACATCCATTTTTAATAAATATCAGTATTTTAAGTCAAATATAGAAAGCCATCATGATAATTGTTATTAACATTGCTTCATATGTCATGTCTTCCATTATTGGAGTTTCGCCAAAGATGGTCAACGTGGGCGAGAAAAATATTGAATTGTTGAGCAATACATACGTAAGCGTCTATATCTAGATATTCTACAATAAAAATCACTATTAAAAATTTTATCATATTTTCAAGCTCCGCATACATATTTTTTGCAGTTAACGATCAAGATGATCTACAGATATGATGGCGTATGGTTGACAAAATGTAATCATACATGTATCATCATATATGTTATATTAAAACTTATGAAGTTCGCTATTCAAGATAACATACTTAAATTCTCATGAGTTCCTTAAGCGAATTATTCGACATAAGTGCCCATAAATTAGAATTATGTGGATTTCTGATAATTAATTCTACTTTGTGGACAATTTTTTAAAATTGATTGTTTAATTTTTTTTTATAAATGTTTTTACACATTTATGCATTTATAACTGAATAATTACATAGTTATTTATTCGTATTAATAATTAAATTAGTAATTCAACAACATGGCTATGATGGTTTCAAATGTGCTGATAAAAAAATCATCTAAAGTAGTTCTTCGGTTATGTTTTTTGCTTCAGAAATTATATATTTGTTATTTTGCAAATTTAATTATTCTGTAAAAGGTTTTACAGAATCCTTAACCTTTAACTTAGAACCTTTAATCCTTTAATTTAAAATATAATAGAAAATTCTTGTAAACCACAAACAACATGACATAACTAACTTACCAACATGATTTGACATGTCTGTCTCGAGTACTTGGCGTATTTCTTGCTTCTTCTTCGTTCTTCTGCAATTTTTCGTCGCAATGTCGATAATTCTGTCGAACCAAAGATTCGCACGTTTCTGTCGAATGATTATTAAAAAAAAATTTAATCAAAATGAAATCAAATTATTCGCTGTTAAATTATTCAATTATACAAAAAGTTTACCATCTTCTGGATATGTTTGACTCGAATCGGTGCCCCCAGGAAACTGTGAATCGTTGTCATTATAAGAACAAGTCCAAGCTTTATTCTGAACTTTGTTAATCAGATAAAAACCAAACAATAACTCATCACCCGTATTACATCTTCTCATATTTCGTTCTATACAGTCGTAAAACAGCCGAAAGTCTCTGAAATTTCAAATATATCGATTATATGGTATAAAACCTTTATATTAATAATGTTTTATGTGACATACCTGCAACTTGGTTCTCCATGTCTACTGCTTTCATCCAAACGCCTTTCGCAGTCTCTCACTTCAATGCTTGAGAAACATTGACTTCTTTGAATATCTAAAGATTTCGTTTATATTTGAAGATAAAATTTGAGAGTTTAAATTCAAAATCCAAAATTCATACCTCCTTTTGCGTCACATCTACGCTCGATGAAGTCTTTAGCTTTATCCAAGAGATTTTGATCTTTATCGTATTTGTCCGCACACTGATAGTTGTGCCATAGAAAGCAATTGAATTTGTTCAGATAACTCCTATTTATTGTAAATTGTTTATTAGTGCTTCATATTTTTAATAGTAGCTACTAAGCAATAATTTTACAAACCAGCATAAATTTCTCTGATCCTGATTATAACTATCTCTACTATCTATAGCTTTTTCTATATCACCTCTGCACTGATATAATCTGTTTCTGTTACATCGTTCATTTCTGCAGCAAATATCTTCATTAAAAGTACCTGAAAATATGCGATTGGTAAAAACTTTTAGAAGTGGAAATTCATTCGATAAATAAATAATAACTATGATGTTATTATTTGCTTGAGAGGACACGACTCTACTGATATAGATAAATATATAACTACCGATGCGTAAAAGATATGAGAACTTAAAAACAAAGAGTCACAGAAGAGTTAGTAGACAGTTCCACAGCACAGCTGAAAAAGCAATCTATTAAGCATGAAAATCTTGCTTTATATTGAACTGTCTCTGGTTTCTCAACTGAATTAATACGTTTACTAAACACGAAGATACTGCGCTTCACAAATTTAAATTCACCAGTATTATTATAAGGACCTCTTCCAGATGAAGGCCATGATGAAGTTGATGATGGCGAATACGATGAGGAATACTGAGGGCATTGCCACGGCAGATCACGTGCAATGTCTAACAGATACAACTGTGTATAATCATTATCGTCTCCTCTACACGATCTACCCATTGCTGTAGACACGCAAGATTCGAATCGTTCGTATTTCCTATCAAAAATATCAATACTTCAGCATTCTGTATACAATAACGTTAAATAATAATAATAATGAATTGTTTAAAAATTTTTAAAAATTACATGCAGTTTTCTCTGTTTGAATGAATTAATCTTCTAGGAAATTCTTCTTCACATCTACGAATTTCGTTTCCGTCAAAACAACTACTTCTCTTGTCCCATTCTGTAAACAAACGGAAATGGGTGTTAAAAATCATTATCATATTTTTAAATATTCAAATATATATACTGTATATATATATATATATATATATATATATATATATTTAACTTCGTTACCATCGCTGTCGCAACTAGTTTTATGTTGCGATCTAGCTCTTTGTATTTTGGTTCCTAAATTTTGTCTTTCTTCTTCTCTCATACAATTAATGGATTTTATCAGACAGTTCAAATTCTTTATAAGTTCTCTAAAATTGATTCGAATGTATTTATTATATGTAAAATTATATACTAACATCAGATACCAGATAAACTTACCTGCATTCATAAGACGCTAGACGATTCGATAAATTAATGAACTTGTCAACTTCCTGCTCGCACCTCCTTAGCTCAGAACATTGATCATATCTCTGTCCTTCAACGTTTAGAAAGCCTGAAACAAATCACTACATCAGAAAAAATTAAGTACATAGGTATGCTAATTATGAACATAGCAAACAAAAGATTATTTTGCCACACTTTTATGACCTACAAAAAGGATTATGTACTTTTTTTAGAGACCTAGATTTTAATATTGGCCACCGAATATAACAGATACATTTTTTTTTTTTTTTTTTTACATGTTCATGAAGAATAGCCATAAACAAGAATACTGTTAGAGGCTAGAATATATGTAAACAAGCTAGATATTTAATATTCATGTAAGCAGGATAATGGTTGAAGTTTGCAATATTTTGAAATTTAATATAAATCGTGATACATGAGCATTTCTAAAATAGAATAAAGTTTTATCTAGAAACTCAAGCTCAAGGTCTTAAAATATATCAATAATAAAATTAAATTTCTCATCGTTCATGCTTAGCAAATGTTTTTCTCTGTTTAGACGAGTCATCTTAACAAAGATTCATGTATCGCCATATTATTATTATTAGTCACTTTTATAAGCTTTCATTGCAATAATGAAAGAAAAGAATAGAAATAAATATTTTCATCAATTTTTAAGAATATAATTTTTTTTAAATCTGAATGATATAAAATATAGTTTTACTAAATCACTTAAACATTACACAAAACTATTAAGTGAAAATTTTCCTGTTGGAGTAACGATCATGCTGTTGTATTTGAGGAATGAACAATTTCAAACTGGTAAATCAAGGTTATAGTAAAATAAATTGCATTTTTCAGACATTGCAAATTTATTCAACTTTTATGTTTATGGATTTAATAGCAGTTTTATCATAATTCTGAAAATTATTGATATTCTTGATCGTTAACAATTTTTGTACTGTACTTTTTTTTGCCATTTTCACATATTTCCGAATTTTTCGTTTATAATAGCAAAAGTGGAAATTTTTACACCATTTAATATGATATAAGATCTATTCCTAAGATCTATCTATTTTAAAAATTAATTTAAATTCTATACGAAATATAGAATTACAACCTTTAATGGCGAGAGCATTGACGCTTCTACAGTCCAAAAGTCGTGTCCAAAAGTTGAATAAAGTTGTTAAAAATACGCAAGGATGAAGTGTTTTAACGCCATTGTTGAAGAGTTTAAACGTTTTTATCCTGTGTTATTCATCAATCTGCTTAATAAAGTATATAATAATCTTTTCATTGTTATATATAATCTGTATAACGATGGAGGAGATTTTAAAGTTTTTCGGGCTATTTTTGGATCATTTAAACTTTCGATGGCATTGGTAACGAGTAATAAAGGTTGTATTGATAGACTTGAAGCTGATTTTTCAATGCTATATAAACTACTATCTATTGTATTTGTGCAATACAAATTTTTGAATATGATTTTATTGCACTCAGTTCATCAATATGACGACTGTCATAACACTATGAATGAAAGTAGGAAGCTCCTCCCGTTATTGTTGATTCCAACTTATACATCCGGGTTATTGTTGCACTGCCTCCAGGTAGACAGAATCTTGGATTCTAAACTTTGCATCACACATCGAACGGGTCCAAAAATTCACACTTCACGATGCAATGCAGGAAAAAGCGCACAAACGCGATTTTTCTTAGGATATTCTACGCTTATAT
>WUQG02006679.1:0-12082 GCA_011317285.2 Androctonus mauritanicus
TCCACATGCTTGCGCATGTTTGCCTGCGATTTCGTCATTCAAAATATTGCCTTCTCCGGTACGTGCACCGCAAACTCACGTGTGTCAAAAGAAGCTGATTTTTTTTCATAAGGTGGGTCGCGAAAAATTTTAAAACCTCATACCGGGCCGCAGTCAAAAACGTTTGGGAAACACTGAGCTATTCAAAAGGAAATGAAGTGCTGAATATTTTAAAGCAAAATTACAATGAAAGAAAAAAGTTATTTATAATTCTTTCATTTTTTTCTAATAAAGATATTGAAATAACATTATACAATTATGAGATTATAAAACAGTTTTCTTTTATTTTTGACTACTACTTGATACCTGATGATGTGAATCTGCTAAAATTTGTAACTTTGGAGATAAATTATTGGAATCGATCTTCACTAAAGATTGTAGATGTTCATCAGTCAATCGATTTTTTTGTTAGATTTATTAAGTTTCATTTGCAAAAAGAATTGTTTGTATGTATATGTACTCCCAAACAATGCAATTATTTTTGTGACAAAATTTGCTTAATTCAGGATATTTATCCTTTGACAAACATGAATAAAAATTTACCAAATCATTAGTTTCAAATTTTTGTTTCAAATATACATCACATAGCAAATCAATTAATTTTATTTGCAGAATTACTGGTGTGTAAATCACGTCTATTTTAAAAGGCAGCAAAAATAATGTAAAATCAGATTACAAATAATTAAAATCTTTAAATATTTCTTTGAATTCTTGATGCAATAATGATATTTTTCTTGAATTTTCTTATGATTTCTCATTTGAAATATTTTGGCAGGATTTAAGATGTTGAAAATGTAATAAATTTTTTGATTTTATTTGTGTTTCTAAAACAACAATTTAATTTTCGATTGTAACATGTATTTAAACAAATAGCTAAAACATCTTGGGCCATATAAAACTGCTCTGCAGGCTGCCAGTTTGAGACCATTGCCATATTTGATTGCAGTCTGAAAAAATTAAATAGAAAATTCCAGAAATACAGTAAACATTCATTGTTAAAGTTTATTTTATCTTATCACAAGAAGAAGGATGAAAAAGACGTGTGAATACAGTACAATAAATATTTTAGAGAAAAAGAGACATCACATTCACATAACTTTTATTATTAGTTATTATTGTTAATGTCTTATTGCTCCTAATTTATAAATTATAGATATGTACAGTATATAGTGTTTACTATTATCTGCAGTTTTAGGCATTCACTAAGAGCCTAAAATTTTGGAGCTTATTTCCTGCAGATACAAGGATTGTAGTATAATTAAGTATAAAAATATAATTACAATAATAACTGCAGCTCTTATAAAATTTACTATTGTGATGCAGATACTGAATCAAATTATCCAGCATCCCAGTATCTAGAATGCTTAGAAAAACAGACTATTCCAGAATGTAGTAAGAATGTAGAATTCCTGAACTAGTAGATTTAACATGGCAGCTGTATTGAGCGAGATGTTTCAGTATTCTAAGTTACATAGGTTTGCTCACTATTATTATATACTTCAATTACCCAAATGATTCATTTAAAAACTAAAACACTTAACATGCAATCTTTCTCTTGTATTGGAATAGCCTGAGGAATTCTACACTTTATTTAGTATTCAGCACAATTTAATCATTTATCACTTTATAATGTCATTAAATCTATAATTTAAACATTATTAGTTTGTTATCATATTCTCAATTCATATTTTTGAATTTTTCTCATTAGAATAATATATTATTATGAAAATATATATCCTCATGTTGAAGCAAATGTAATTTTACTTAGTGTTGATGGATACTAGCTAAAACTGGAACTAAAAAAACTTGTACTTTTTTGTAAATTTTAAATAAAATTATATATATATATATAAATTATCCGTTTTTTCCAATTTATTTATACATAATTATAGCCATAATTATGTCATTATATAGATATCCCTTGACTCATAAATACTTGGTTAACAAATTTTCAATTTAATAAAGAGCATACATAATTCTATACCATTTTTCAATTTGAGAAAATAATCTCCACTTTTGCAAAGAAATTGCATCATCATCAATCAATTATTCACTGTAATTTGTTTAAATCAGTGATTTTCTTTCTTATTTTCTTCACTGATTACATCAGATATATCAAATTTACCATGTATGCCATTCAATTTTAAGACAAAATTCATTTCCACTATCATTAGAAATCCAATATAGGATTCAGCAATTGACATATACTGACAATATGAATAGCCATAATATACTTGCTGCATTCTTCTAAAGGTTTTGCAATTATATAAAACCATTTAAGTTCATAAAACAGGGATTACAACTATTCCAGATGCTTACATCTCTAATATATTTTTATTCTTAAATAAATTTGAACTATGATAGTAATTTGTTGTTCATTTGGAATATGATAAATATAACCAATGTAATTATTTAAATATGTAAATTATATTGTGCTTATTAGTTTTATTAAAATAACTACCATAATAAAATCTTATAATTAATCAATTTTTAGCAAACAGAATTAAAAATAGCAATTCTAAGTTCTAGAAATTGAATCTATTTTTTCCAGTAATTTAGCAGAATAAAGATATTTTGTGAATTGCATAAATTTAAAGCAGTATTTGATGAAAATTTTATAACTTTTCATTAATAAGCAAAATTGCAATGATTTGCATGTTTATTGCACTATTATGTTTAAATATGAAGATTACTTGGCACTTAGCAGCCCTGAAATTCAAAATCCAATGGCAAGAAATAGGCTAAATAAGTAATAATTATCATAAACTATTGCATTATAATATCTATAATTATAGTAGACTCCTGACTAATCAAAATATCTAGAGAGATTAATTTCCCAATTAACTAATTCCTCAGATAATCTGTAAAATATTCAAAAAAAAAATATCTGAATTATGAATAATATGGATATAATATTAAAAAAATAAATAAACTGTATACATGTACATATTCAGATGGTCTATTATTTATTGAAAAAAGAAATAAGAAATTTGCAGCAAGAAATTATTGCAATATTTGTATTTTAATTTGATTCTAATTTCAATTGCTAAATATCTAAAATATAATAAAGAAATAAATCTGGGTATTTAAAAATCTCTCAGATATATCACATCTAAAATAAAAAAAATCAATAATTAAACATTACATCTGGAATTGTGTATTAACCCCAGTTAATCTGCAAATCAGATAATCCAATCCCAGACAATCAGGAGTCTACTATATATTTATATTAATGCTCTTGGAATGGTTTAACATTGATAGATAAAATGGTGGTGACTTTTTGGTATTTAAGAATTAATTAAAAATTTTTATATTGAAATTAATGGGAAGCAGTTGTTACTGACTAATAGCATTAACTGAACTTTAAAGCAGATTAAAATTATTTATATTATGATGACTGTTAAGTGAATAGAATATAGAAAATTTAGTTGACTCCAATACTCATCTCTATTCTGTCAACAGAAATGATACTTGAATAAGCCATATACAATACCAACTAAAACTAGTGGACAGATAAAATGAAAATATTATAGATGTTTAAAACACCACCACAAACTATTTGCTAATACTATCAATTTTAGATTACTTTGCTTTAGCAGAGAGAGCTCTCTCTGAAAACCACAGAGTGAAAAAATAAGGATCTCATTTCCATAAAAAACTAAAAAGGCATATTCACATTTCTGAAGTATATAACAAAGTCTCTGAATGCCTTTTCAGAGGAAAGTATTTATGAAAGCCAAGAGGATAATCCATATCAAAGGAAGGAAAGAAATAGAATGAAACAATAAGAGAGTCTCAAGATTAATAATGAAATGTACAATATGGAAAAATAATTTTGGATGATACAATTTCTAGCAATAGGAGATTCAATCCTAATATTGATCAGGTTGGTTATCTGGAATCTGTCTGGTGAAAAACTACTGGAAAGGATTTACTGTAAAATTTGGAAATTTGAAAATTAAAAAAAAAAAACAAATGAAAAGTGGTTATCTATTGATATCTATTTAAAGGGAAAAAAGTGCCTTTAAACATTTAATGAAAATTATAAACTACTGAAAATAAAAAACACTTATATGATAATGCAAAAATTCATTTTAAAATTAATATAATGAGATCTTTAAAAAAAGATAATTTTTTTTAATAAACTTCCTTATTATTTTTATTGTTTAATTAATCAATACACAAATGAAACAGAATCAATACGTACTATTTATTTCCACAAATAATTTTCAATTTAATTAATACTTATTAAATGATATATATTATTAAACATTTATTTTAGATTCTAACTATTCAATATACATTTAATATAATTTAATCACATGTTTACTTCTGCTTGTGCCTGATCTAGAATAAATTTATGTTTATCTCTAATCATGACTATCCAATAAAAATTAATAAAAATTCTGCATGTATTTTCAAGCAAAATTTTATACAGTTGCATAATTAACTTCAATATAAAATTCTTTAATGCAAATAGAAAATATTCAATATTTTGCATTAAAGAACTTTAAATTTTAGAAATTTTATCAAATCCTTTTTTCTATGTTCTATGTATATGTATTTAGTATCAATATGTTCTATATATAGAACATATTGATACTAAATACTTTATATATAAAACTTATAAAACTAGTGATAAATTTTTCTAAAATCCTATATCAATAATAAGTATATAATTATAGATCATAATAAAAACTTGAAAAATTCACTAATAATTACTGACCTCTCAAATCTTAATGCCAATGTTTTTTCCCCAATTTTTTTTATATATTTAAATTTCTAATAGCATTTACATTTATAATTAATAATTAAAAATGTAAATACAATTTGATTCAATATACTAAAATTAACATGATTTTGATCTATGAATCTGTTAAGGAAATAATAAATTTCTAGGATTATTTATTTTCATAAAGTAACATACAGTACATCCATAAGTAATTCTATAAAGTAATTTAATATTAGAGAACAGTTGACACAACTATTCCATAATATTAAAAATCTAAAACATGATTAATACTCAGATTAAATTTTTGTTAATAATTCAAACGTAACTTAATATATTTGTATTTGTATATAAACTCATATTAACACAGAAGAGATTAACAATAATACTAAGATGAAATTGTATTTCTATAGATTATGTTTATATAACTGTTAAATTGTGTTTTAGACTTCACGTTTTATTCAAGTAATTTGTTGATAATTTATTTTAAGAAACATTTCATGATTTATTATTATTATTATTATTATTATTATAGAATATTTTCTATTTTATTTAACAAGAGGTTATTTAAAAAAACCATCTCCAAGAAAAATTGATAAACTCAAGAATTAAAATAACTGCAATTAAAATATAGTATTCAAATTTTTTTTTTTTAATTTATTGAATATAATGATTTGAAACAAAAAATAATACAATGTTCAATTACTTAAAGTCTTTATATTATTTTTTTTAGTTTTTTCGGTAAAAATATATATAATTTATATATTTATAATGATCAACAAATTGCTAAATGGTAAAAACATTAAATTACTTGGTTTTCTATTTAAATAAGTATTTTTATCATTGATTTTATATAATAAAAGTTTATTTAAAGTATAAAATCATTCCAGATCATCGCAACAACTAGAAGGATTAGCATTACAATTTATAATTATATAATAATATCTGAATAATTTATGACTGCAAAACACCAAAGAGAAATGTCAAAATAGATTTAAAAAAACTCACTTTATAAACGTCTCCATACGTTCCACTACCAATCTTTTGAATCAAATCGTATTCGTCCTGAGGATTCCTTCGAGATATATCTAATGTTGCCATATTTTTTATTTTCCTCTTAATCAACTGAAATAATTTTCCATGACTTCACGATCTTCTCTCCGAAAATACCCAAAAAGGTATGAGTAGGAACGATTCTATCTTCTAAACCACCACAAACAAATCTGCCATATTGAATGCCTGCCGAGATACTTCAACAATTTAAAATCAGATGGCGTTTCAGAATGAGTTATCCATCGATATATTAGATAGAGTTATCCAAGAGGAATTATCAATATTGAAGCTACACATCGCCTATAAATATCAAAGATAATATCTCGGAGGAAAAAGCGGAGGCTATACCCTCCATATAAATAAAAAGAAGAAGAAGAAGAAGAGGAATTATCAAACGATTTCAAATAAAATATAATACAGTCATCAATAAATACAATATAGGCATACAGTACATCTGTATATACATGCTATTATTCAAATTAAAAATAATTTTAAAAAATACAAATATTTGTGTTTGAAAGTAGCAAATAGTAGCAATGCGTCATTAATTAATTAATTTATCTTTTAATATAGACAGTCAATGATCTATTAAAATAACAAAATATAAAAAATCTAGCCTTATAAACAGATAAATAGGTGCTTATGAAAAAAAAAAACGTATTTTAGAAATTTATGAAATTAGTATGTGAATTTCATAAATTTCTAAAATATATAATATGGCTTAGGGTGCGGGTGTGGATGCGTGTCCATCTGAGAGTCTAGCGCTAGTAACTCTCAGGAAACTGTCCATTTGAGAGTGTTTTCTTGAGATTTTTACTCTCACGACCATCTCGCGAGGATCTTGAGAGTATGTCCTTGGAAAGTACTCTCAAAACTGTGTCCATCTTTGCGATAGATAACCAACTTCTGAGAGTAGAGCCATCATATCATCGTACAAATGAAGAGTTGCAGCGGCGGCGGCTGTAGTAACTGAGGCTATTTTAAAAAGAAGAAAATTAAAATATAAAAAGACCTGTTGAATCAAACGGTATATTGATCGCAGGGGTACGTTCAGTCTGGATCTGCTCCCTAATTAGAGAACTCGAAATTGGAGACTCTCGACAATTTGGAAATTTCTGCCGACTTACAAGTTGTGAAGTAGAATATATCGTAGAAGCCGTTGGATCAGCTATATTTAAAAAAGGATATAGTATTAGAAAAGCCATACCAGATAATGTTAGTGCTAAGATTTCTTGCATTTGATAAGTTATATATACTTTGATTATATGAATAAAAACGTCAATAATGCAAACCGTCATCATCAATGTTTGTTTCTCAGCAGGCAATTCATATTGCAGCCTACAATATCTCTTCCATATATCAGTATGTACTATAGATAGAATAGTCAAAAGAAGTGTGTCCAGCTATTTACAGAGCTGTATGAAAAATATTTTAAAGTAAAAATAATATCTTCGATTTATATTCTTTATAAATTTTATTAAACGTTTCGCACTTTTAATAAAATTATAATGAAGACCCTGATCAACATTTTCAAAAATAAACTTGTTTTTATAGATGAACGTTATAGAATACAAATAAGCTACAGTATTAAAAATAAAAATAAATGCAACATATGAACATTTTATTGTACTTTTCATAAAACATTATATGGAAAAGGTTCAATGTTGCCTGTCGCATTTTGCGACGTATAACATTGCTCAGCACTTTCGGAAAACCGCTCTTAAAATACGAACTACGTTGGAATTTTGCGAACTTATCTCCGAGACTGTAGTAGAACTTCATCCATCTGCAAACAAATCTCATGTTCGTTCACCGAGAGCTGCTAGTTCCGGTAGGAATCCTACAAGTTACACTCAGGTAGAGCCAGCCGGAGGACGATGAGAACAGTGCGATCGCACAAAACCCCGCGATCTAGCATGATCCAACTTTTATTAAATTTAAAAATTGATCATTTCATTATTCGCTAATTTAAATACGTTCCGTTTTTTCTTTTCGAAAATCTACAATCAGATTCTTTTTTTGGATAATTTATTTTTCCAAGAAAAACAGATGGCTTACATGTCATATGCTAGCTTGACGTACGTTCATTGGTTACTTTGTTGTAATATATCGACTATGACACGAATAATAACTAAGTAATTAATTTGATTTCAGTGATTATATCGCTATTCGCATAGCCCGATGTATGGTCGACATATTGGTTAGTTTGTTGCCATCTATTGGCTATGACACGATTAGTGACAACAAAGCCTGAAATACTGATCTGATCTGATTGTGACAGTAATTATTGAACTCCTATATCGTCGGTCGGATTGGCCGCGTGGAAACGCTTCGGCTTTCCATTCTGGAGACCTGGGTTCGAATCTCAGATCCCACTCCTTGAATTTATCATGGTATCCGGGCCCGGCCCGTCGATCCCACCTCCACAATTCGGCTGATCCCTCCGCAGAGGTGGGCAGCCTGTGGTAGAGATTGTTTCCCTCCGCTACTTAGTATTCTTCCTGAATGGAAAGTGGCGTCATCTGTTGACCAAAAAAGAACCCCCTATATCGTATAGGGCCGGCCTGAGAACGGTACGAACATGCGACCTCACGAGGCCCCGTGATCTTGCATGATCCAACTCTTGTTCGAAACTGCTTTTTTTTAATATTAAAAGGCCCGCACGACAACTTTGCACCGGGTCCCGCTTTTTCTTGAGCCATCCCTGCTCTCAGGGATCTGTCCATTTACGAAATTCCCTCTCGAGAGTCTCTTTTTGGACACATCATTATATCTTCTATACACTTCCTGCAAAATCTGATTCTAAAATTCGTTTTCATATATCCTTCCACTCGCCAGTACTCTTCTTTATAGATGGAAAGCCGCTTGAAAAAGTATTGTACTATATTAACTTTTCATCTAAAAAATCGGAATCTTTCAGATAGAAACTTAAGAGAACTACTACTACGCAGTGATGAACTTTAAGAGAGTCATGCCAGCCCTCTGTTAAATTTCTCTCTAATTTGCGACCCCCTGGTTCTTTTTGTTTACTTGTTTATTCTAAGAAAAACACGTCTTGCGTGTGATATTCATACTTTCATTTACATTAGTCTTTCGCTTCCTCGTATTTGCGTATTTGAATAGTACGTCTCGAAGAGTGACTATCTGGCGATAATGCCCCCCCGAAGCAGGTTAGGCGGGTAAGGAATTAGCTGCGCAAAAGTTTTTTTGAAACTTGGGAAGGGTGAGAATTAGGGTCTCATCTGGGTTTCGTTCAAGTTTGGTCAAACGCATTGTAGATAATCTAAACAGGTGCTAGAAAATGCCATCTGTTTTCAATAAATTTATAGTTGAGTATCAAATTGTTTAACATCAAGACGATAGGATGAAGTCCCGTTGTTTAGTTTTCCATCAAAATATTTCGATAAATAAATTTTATTATTTAATAAAGATTTTTTTTTATTTTTAAATTTTTTCTTGTGCATGTACAATTATTTGTATTTTCTATTTTTGTAAAAAATAAAACATTTAATTAGAATTTGATATTTTATTTTATAAGATAAAGTGCGAGCCCTTTGTTAAAATTTTCATAGTTCATCACTGGTGATGTTCATCCTATAATGGGCTCTAAAAGTTCCGCTACTAAACATATCCATGTGTGATTCGATGATTAAACTAAAACCTAATTTAACCTAATCGTAATGTCGGCCAGATTTGCCGCATGGAAAGGCTTCAGTTTTTCACCCTCGAAGATCCGGATTCAATTCCAGTCACAAAGCGCGAGATCATAGAATCCAGACCTGGATGAGCCAGGCTCCATCTTCCACTATCCGGCTGATATCTCTGCAGCGTGTGCAGCTTGAGGCAAGGTCTCTCTCTTCCAGCCACTTAATACTCTAACAGTTTTCCAAACTGTGGGGTCCTAGCATATTACAAAGAGCAAGAATTAACAAAAACACCATTTTTGAAACAAAAAAAAATTCAAATTGGTGTCGGAAAAAAAATTAATCAATAAAAGGGTTATAAATGTATATATTCGTGTACAAGGCCGGTTCCATAGGTAAAGTACTGAGGCAATCGCCTCAGGCGCCGGATTGATACAGGCGCCAAAATGAATTGTAAAGATATGAAATGTATAATGAAGAATAAAAAATTATTAATGTGAAAAAATTCAAAGAAAATAACAAAATTACGTTGTTGTAGCACTGAGAATTTTGTTGACACTACCTATAACTATAGCTGAAGCAAAGCGCAGTTTTTCTAAACTGAAAATTTTAAATTATTTACGAACAATAATAACCCAGGACCGACCGAATGATTTCGCAATTATTTCTATAGAGACGACGACATCTAAAACAACAAATTATAAAGATGTAACCAAGTAATTGCTGCAATAAAAACACGAAGAGTAATTTAGAACAAATTATATTCAATTTTTTGTTTTTTAAATATTGTAATGTACAAACTATTTTTGTTCTTTTTTTAAATATAAATAAAACTTGTTTTTACATTTAATACCGATTTTTCTTAAAATGTCTGTTATTCTATTAAGTACACTATTATTTGTTACTTATAATAGTCTACTTAATAGCAATTTTCAAAAGGTGCCGTTTTTAAACTTGCCTCAGGACCACAATTAGTCGACCTGACCTTGTAACAGAGTCCGTTATATCCAGAGTTGATTATGTATCAGAATCTGTGAATTATATTTTGCTTAAACCTTTATTAAATAATATTAATTCTGAAGAATCTTAATTCATATTATAAATTATAGTTTTATTTGATAATAAATTTTTCATATTATCCTTAGATGCTGATAAGATGAATAATGGCACTCTGTTACACATTTCATCAAATACACTTGAAAAATTAGTACTTTTGATAAACATTTATCTGGCATCATAATCCAAACTGCAAGAAATATTTTCTGAAGGAGACGATAGAGTAATGTTTAAAAGATTGAGATTTACATAAATTACATTTTCCATTTCATCTTCAATTCTCAAAGCATTTTTTTTTTTTTTTTGTAATTAGTTTCCGACATAGAGTTAGTATAAATTTCCGATATATTATATTTATGATGATAAATATGATCATCATTTTGTGAACATCTTAAAAAATCTTTGTAATATTCAAACTCAATATTACAAGCTACATAGCAAACCCAGTTGAACTGAGTACCATCTTATTAATATAAAAACATGCATATAATTGAAAATAGTAACATATACGATAGAATAACAGTTGCATTCTATAATATATTTACTTTCAGTTAGTTTTATAAATTAGTATTATTTGATTTTTAGTTTATTAACCAATTTTTTAAAGAAAGCTTATAAGTTGTAGGAAGAGATTTTCACTGTGCTTGCAGATTAGGAATCCATCATCTTCACTACTGCAGGCCGATAAATAATCTTTGTGACTGCAGACCAGAAGCCATCCTGTACATACCTCCAGGCTGGGAGAGCTGCATTCAACACACCTGCAGGCAGAGAAAGCCATAATGGATGTGTCTGCAGCCCAGGAATCAATCTTCTTCATGAGTAAAGTCCAGGGAGTCGTTATCTATGCATCTGAAGGCCAGGAATTCATCTTCATGTTTGCAAGTCAGGATCATCATTTACAATCTTAAATCAACATTAAAATTATTTTACTTGATTGGGAAAATATGTAATCATTATTTCTTTATTCAGTTGATTATTAGAGTTCATCACAGGCTGACTAACACTCATGATGGGATCACTTAAAGGCTGAAGAATGAGATTCAACATGTTGGACTAAGAGCTCATCTGAAAAACTGCAGATATAGGACCTTGAATTGAACTAGATACTCCAAAGTGGTAAGTACCATGTGGCCATCTGCTTGGCATAATGTTTAATGGATTTTAAAGATAACACTTTTGTATTATAAATTCACCCGATGATATAAATTCATCAAAAAGTATAAGTGTATTTTACTTATATACTTCTAGCTTATCTTATATAATGAATTATATAATCAGTTTCACATACCACACTTGGTATCTAATTTATCCTTTAATTTTTAAAATATTCTATAAAAGTTTATGTAAAACAACTGATAAGAGTTTTTGACATAAAAAAGTTTTTGTTCCATAGTTTTATTATTATTATTAATATCCTGTGAGCACAGAATAATTCCGGAGCAAAGTGCTATGTCAGACAAGAGTAAAGACATGGCTACGTGAGATGTTTTAGTTGTGTTTTAACTAATTATCTGTGTCTGTGCTGAGAAACTTTCTTACTATGTTACATGTATTGAGT
>WUQG02006690.1:0-12081 GCA_011317285.2 Androctonus mauritanicus
GGAACAGAAAACATATAGCTATTTACGTACTAGATGAGATCATTTTTATATATGTTAGGCTTTATAAATAAAAAATTTATAAAAAGTACTGCTAAAAATTGTGTAAATGAAGTAAGAACTAGTTAATAAATATAAAATATTAATAAAAATGACAATATTTCAATGAATTAATGTAATTTGTTTAATAATTATATAACTTCATTCAACAAAATTTATATAACTCATGGTTTTTCTGAAAATTTCAGTTGAATTTTTTCATTCATGGCTCATTTTGTTCAGAGAACTTGTTGCTATCTAAAATTATTATTTTGTTAATGGCTGAAATTTCATATTAAAAAAATCATGATTTTTGTAAATCTCATATATGTAATGAGATTTACAAAAAAAATACTTGCATTATTAGAACAAGAAAAAAATGCAATAAATCCTGAAAATTTCAAAGATTTCAACAAAAATTGAGTGAGATTTTACAGTTTTAATTTTTATATTAATTAGGTTTAATTTTAAAAAATAGCCAGCACTCAGGGAATTAAAAAAAATTTCTACAAGGTTTAAACTCATTTATCTCCATCCCAATTTATGGTCCATTAATAAAAATCCTTTTCAGCATTTTTTTTTTTTTTGGATGCTAACTAAAATAAATAACTAGTTTTTAACACCCTGAATAACTTTTATTAAAAGCTATTCGGATAATACACCATCATCAGTAACTAACAAATAATTAAAAAGAATGCAAAATAGAACATTACAAATTTTTTAAATAAAATAACAATAAAAACCAGTGATGCTAAGCATTCAAATTCAGAAAATCATGATGGTCCTTGTAAGAACATCTCTATTTTAATATATTTTTGATTTAAATTCAAATTTATTTATATTTTAGAATAAGTGTTCAAAATATTGGCCAGATGATACTATCTGCTATGAAGATTTTCAAATCCTGTTAAGTCACACAGAATCTTGTATGGATTTTATTGTTCGCACCATTCTTATCCGAAAAATAAGTGTAAGTAACTTATGAAGTTATATTTTATAAATAACATTTTGTAAATTGGCAAATATTTTAATAGACTGGAGATACTCGAAGAATAAGACACTATCAATTTTTAGACTGGCCAGATCATAAAATACCAACAAGTGCATCATCCTTATTAATAATGATCAGGAGAATACGACTAGAAAATACAAATTTAGAAAGACCAATAATTGTGCACTGCAGGTAATTACTTTCAAAATTACATATCTCAAAAGATATTTTTGAAAAAGTAATTTTTATGAACTATTTAGTGCTGGAGTAGGAAGATCTGGTACTTTCATTGCTCTTGATGTGTTGTTGCAACAAGTTGAAAAAGAGAAACTAATAAATATATTAAAATTTGTACGCAAAATGAGAACTCAAAGAATCAACATGGTTCAAAATTTGGTATATATAAACTACAATACATTTTTATTAGTAATATCAATGCCAAATTTATAACTGGACTCGATACACATTGCAGGAACAGTATATATTTATACACGAAACATTACTTGAAGCCATTCAGTTTGGAAATACAGCTGTCACTGCTGCCGATCTTCCCTCTTACATCAAGAATATATGTTGCATAAAATCAAATGAAAAAACATCTAAACTCGAATGCCAATTTCAGGTAAATTTTTAAAACCAAAGAGAAAAATAAAAATGACTAAAAAATACTAAAATTTAAAACTATTAAAATTAGATTTTGTCAAAAATAAAGAAGAGAATTGATGTTAATGATTGCTCCGAAGCTTTATCAGAAATAAATATTTTTAAAAATAGAGATCTAATGATCATCCCAGGTAACACTTGTATATTTTCTGAAAACAATAATTTTATTCTAAATATGAATTCTTAAAGAACATTTGAAGTATTTTAATAAAATATTTTTGTTTAAAATTCTAAAAGAAAAAAAGTATATCATAATTAATGACTCTTAAAGAATTTTTATCTCTATCTTAAGTAATCAACTTTTCCCCTATTCTTTTGAATATTGCATTTTTTAATTTTATTTTATTTTTACAGTTAATCAAAAAGTTGTAAAATTAAAATCGTTCAATCTAATGGAAGAAGAAAATAATTATATTAATGCAATTGCTGTAGATGTGAGGTTTCTTTTAAATTAATCTTAAATATTTATATTAAAAAAAATTAATATGAATTTATTCTTAGGGTTACAAACATAAAAATGCATTCCTGGTGACTCAAATGCCTCTTCCTCATACTATTGTCGATTTTTGGAAAATGATATATAATTATAATTCCTCGCTTATCATCATGCTGAATGATGGAAAAAGCTCAGAAAAAGACCTGGTAAATTTTTACATAACAGATATATTAGAGTAAAAAAATATTGTATTTAATATATATAATTTCAGTCCGTTGGACAATATTGGCCAAACGAAGGTTGTGCCCAATATAATTTTTATGAAGTTCAAGTTGTTACTTTTGAAGACCATGGTACAATTATTGTTCGAACTATGAAACTCATTGATACTAGAAAAGTAAGTAAAGCTATAATAATTCTATGTAATTATATCATATAATTAATTTTATTTGTACTGTATTAGCCTACAGAACCTCCACACAGAATTGTTCAGTTGCAATATAAAGAATGGGCACACGAGGATGTGTTACCAAAAAGTGCTGCTTCTATGCTCTCATTATTAAATCAAGTAGATCGGTGGTATCGTGGAACAACTGGTGGTCCAATTACTATTCATTGCATGTATGTTTTAAATTATAAAACAAAACAATAATGAAAAACTTTAAAAATATATAATTTATATTAATATTTTACTAGGAACGGTGCTGAAAGATGTGGCTTATTTTGTGTTACCAGTTATATCTGTGATCAGTTAAAAACTGAACACACAGTTGATGTTTTTAATGCTGTAAAAAGATTACGAAACAACAGACCAGAATTTATTTCCTCTTTGGTAAAAAAAATTTCCATTTAACTTATTGATTTTTATGTGTTATGTTAAATTAAATAATTAATTTTATATAATATTTAATTACAGGAACAATACAAATTTTGTTATGAAGTTGCACTGGAGTTTATTGATTCATATTTGTTATATAGATTAAATTAGATTTTGACAATGAAAATATTTCTATGAAATAATAGAGCACATAATGGTACAAGTATTATATTAAAAAGCATCTTTTTTCAAGAATTATATTAATTTTATTGTATCTTATGATAAATAAAATAAATATTTAAGAATATTGAAGTTTTCATAATGACAAACATTCCAAAACAATTTTGGAGAAGAATTTAAGAATTACATTCTAAATACATAAAAGGATAACATTTAAAATTCTACTGGCTTAATAGTAACAAAACGAGACAAAATGAAAGCAATCACACAAGTGGACAAAGTAACAATGACTGCAAAAATATAAAAAGTTTCTTCATCAAAAATGTCTACAAAAGCAGGTAGACTATCATAAATTTTGTTGAAAAGATTCAATTCAGATTTATAAGAGCTCTTCATTTTCTTCTGCCAAATGAATAATCTTCAACCAATTCTTGAGGAGAATGCTTCGTAAGAATCTTATAAAATTCTTGAATAACTTCAAGTGTTGTTAAATTTCCAGTTTTAAACAAATACTTATGTCCAGAATCTGAAATAATTAAAATATAAATTATTATTTTAGCTAATTTTAATTTATTAGTAGTGTTATTCAAAATAATTAACAACTAATAACTAATCATAAAGTAAAGTAATACTTAAAATAAGCACAATCCTATTATAATGCTATTTTATTACACATTTTTATTATTTAGCATGTTTGCATGAAGTTGAGAAAAAAGGAGTCATGATTTTTGTTGAAACAGACCATTTTCAAATAATTATATATGACTTCCAATGAATCTATAATAACTTATTGTTTTTATTTCACTTACATTATAAAATATTTAGCAAGTTTACTCGTGATTTTTTGGGTTTCTGTTTCCACAACATGTGGTTCAGTGAACAGGTGAAAATTTTAACAGCTAGTTCATTTGAATCAATGTGAACTATATGAATGACAGCACTAGGTAAAACTAAACAACTAAATTTAGTAAATTAAACTGGCTTATTGATAAATGTGAATTATTTGGAATAATTTTTTTAATGACGTTAACTATTGAAATATCAGACTTTAAAACTACGGTATTTATTTCTTTGAAAATCAAACTTCTGCATTTTCAAATGGAAAATTTGCAATTTTATCTTCAAGTATTAACATTTAATTTTTGTAAAAAAACATGGAAAATTTGTTTTAATCTAGTTCCATTATAGATAACCCAATTTAAAGCACAATTAATTTTGAAACAGCTTATAAAACTAAATTTAATCATCAGCTCATATTTACAATAATATTTGCTTAATAACTAGATGTTATTCCCTAGTTAGTTTCAATTAGAATATATGACACAAATTCCATAATCATCCCAAAAACAAGAAATGCACATTAAACAGATCAACCAATCTGCAACTGCTACTTAAATTTTCTATGATTTTCTAAATTTTTCAATTTAATTCAAAAATGTATAAAAATAATTACTTTTTGGCTGAGGAAATACAGAATGATCACCCAGAATAGAAAATCATAAATAGCACTTTTGTAGAATGTAGAGAACTGATAATTTAAATATACAAAGGGTATAATTAGCAATTTAGAGGTATATTGATGAATTAGCATTATGTGACCTTCATTGGTCTGGCAAAATGGCTAATTTGGCAACACACTGGAACTGAGCATGCTGGAATATTGGTGTTTAACCTGTGTATGATGTATATACAGTAGAACCCCGTTTATATGTTTCTCATTTCTATGTTTTTCACAGTTGAACATTGTGTTTAGTACTGTCTTTTGATTTTGCATGTAATATCATCCCACTTGCACATTTTCCATTTATATGTTTTCACATTTGTACACTGTTATTTTTATTCCCCCAGAGTTATTTCATTGCACTTATACATAAAATCTAAGAAATCTTTGTGAAACTTTTTCGACAGAGGAACAATTTGTTATACTGTGCATTACATTATCTTACGAAATAGAAAGTAGAATAAATACAAAAAGTAAAACCAAAACTTATCCCACAAGTCTTTCTACTGATTCAGATTCTCTCTTTCACGTTTATATTTGCCATCGTCATTAATTAAACTTCTTAATTTTAAGTTTTAATGCATTTTTTCAACATTTAAAGTTAAAATAAAAAATTTCATTTTAATGTTAATCTCATTTGTACATAATTTTTATCAATCTTCTTCAAAAATGTATAAAATAGGGTTCTACTGTATATAATTTTATTATTCTTTATATTGATAAAACTGTTTCATATTGTCATTAACAACAACGAAATTCTAAATTATTGACAACTGTTGTTAAATTTCAACTATTTCATCACTTTCATTGTGGAAGTTTTGAAGGTTATTATTAAGTTAATGCATGCATATTTTCAATTAGATGGGCAATAGGGTTGAATACCTGTTTGTGAAAGTCAAATATAAGATTCTAATTGAACCTAATACTGCCAAATTAATCCCTTGTTATAATTTAACAAAATTTTAATAATTTGAAAGAATCTAAACTAACTTTAATGCCATCTTGTAATTAATATACTAATGATTAAATCAGCCAAATATTAAGATTTTATAGTAAGCAAGTATTCTAAATGGGCAGATATTTATGCCCTCATAAATGCTTGAGCATAAATACATCATTCATTTCATAATTACATAATGTAACTAAATCACCTAATGAAATTAGAAAAGCTGTAACAATAATATACAGGTCCAATGCCAATCTCTGATTTACTAATTATTCTCTTCTTGATTCTAAAATATTACATATCACCAAAAACTTAAATGCTGTACAGTATTTAAGTTTCTAGCAATCCATAGTGAATTGCTTCATAGCAATGAATTGCTGGTAATATTATTCATTATATCCAAGCAGCATCATAAGGACAAGGCATTGAGGTACTCATCCTGGCCTTTTTATGATATAAAACAAAGCTTACAATATGCCTAAAAATTTTTCAGTAAATTGAATTTCTCTCATTTTTTTTGGAGCATTCAAAAAACATTTTCCCCAAACATAGAATACCTAATTATGTCTTTCATAAATAGGTATTCTAAATCATAAAATAGCCTAGTCATTTAGTGCTATTTATGATTTTCTATTCTGGTAAATCATCCTGTTTTTTTCAGCCAAATAGTAATTATTATTTTTGAATCAAATTGAGAATTTAGGAAATTCATGGAACAATGTTTAGTTATGGTGCTCAAAGGATGTAAAAAAAAACATACATATGCTTAGAAATGATTTTGTACATATATTTTTACAAGTGCATTATATTTTCTTTGATTATCCCATTTTTGTTCTATTTTTGATATCATACAGCATGAAATTTTTAATAAGATATTTATAAAAACATATTAACACAAATATAAGAAAAAAATAATGATAAAGAGTAGAAATTGACATATATTTGAACTTTAAAATAAAACTAAATTTACGCAATATTCTTTATCAAAAATCTGTCATCATGTTTATGTTTCAAATGTAGCTAAGTGTAGCTATTGCTTTGTGTAGATTTATATAGCATTTTCTGTTCAACAATTAGTTTTTCACAAATATGGTATTTTAAAATGTAATCTAAAATACTATATAGTATTTTGGTTTTTATTAGAGATGTATAAACACAAATTATTAAGTTAAATACAAGTTGAAGTTGACTAAAAACAGAGGTTTATTGTAAAATTCAAGTTTTATCTTTAATGGTTTTAATGATGATAAAAGTTAAATCACCAAACTAACTCCTTTGCAACAGAGAACTCAAAGAAATTCATTAAATCTTGAGAGCATTAATATATATATGTAACCTATGGTTATATATCATTTTCCTTTTTAAAAGATTTAATGACAGTGATCATAATCTCTTTCATCAATAATGATTGGAATTTATATTAACTCCTTTGGGATGATTAAACCATTTCTCTGGACTTATCTGGGCTCTGTTTGTCAACTTGGATCATAACTAATATTTGTATCTTAATATAAAGTCATGGTTGAACATATATATTAATGATCTCAAGACATAGTGAATTTCCTTGAGCTCTATTCTCTATTATTATTTTTTGGTGAGGACTGAAATAAGGTTAGCTAACTGCTAACCATTTGTCTGTAATAGCCATGAGAATGCTCCTCTGAAGCATGTGGTATAATCAGAGTGGAAGAAGATGAATCTGGGGAGACATTGATGCTCTGACTCATTTTTGGTGAAGAGGATCATCAGCTATTGATATTTGTGTGTTCAGAAGGAATGTTTCTGTGCAGATTTTATGAATTCTACATTTCTACAAGCATACAATGTCTTCATTATTGAAGTAGAGAAGCATATTTTTTTGACATTTAAAAATAAAAGATCTCTCTTCAATCAACTTTCAATCATGCATATAGAATTGTTGATTTAATTACAAGGGCATTCAATTAATGTAACAACAACGAATATTCATTAATAAATGTGCACACTATAAGACGATATTCTGTTTTTGATGCTTTTATGATGAGTATCACCCAGATAGATACACATTGGCCATAGAGATCAAGGAGGATCCTAGTCATCAATAATATAATCTGTATTTGTTAATTAAAATAAATATCTTGTGTAAAAAAGTTTATTTATTAATTATATTCCTGTATACATGTATATAATAATTGTAATAAAAATGTTTAAATGGCATAGCAAAAAAATTAAATAATTATAAAATAGTAATTTCTCATCAATAAAAATATATCGTGCAATAATCCATTTCAGTTTTGATTAAAAAAATTAAAAAAAAGACAAGAACTCAAATCCAAGTTGTTTTGATGATACCTTACAACAAATCAAACAGCGAATGCATTGTGCTATGACAGCACTCGCTAAATTGTTAATATCAATTGGTATATAAATAACAGAAAACTTTAAACCCCCTTTTTTGGGAATGCTTGAGAGTTGTATTATATTACTTTATTATGGGTTTGTGGAAGGTAATACTACAACATATATAAAAATCAGAGGGGGCCCTGGTTGGTACTCTCCTGGCCAGCTACAGAAGAATGGCTTCCATAATCGGAATCATATGATCCCTTGTAAGCATCATAAGTTAAGGACCTCTATATTTGTAATTCATGAAAAATGTCAAATATATATATATATATATTTTTACACAGTATTTTGCTTTTATAATCTTAAATATTCAAACAATATTACATCATATTATAATATTACACTGTTCATATATTCAAAACATAAGTTCAAATCATAATTTATGTTATTATTCATTTATCTAAAATAAAGTTATAATTACTTACCAACAGTAACTAATGCAGTCGGTTCAGAACGATCATTAACAACTGACGTTTTAAAAACACATTTTACGTTGCTCTGACGTATTTTTGGCGATGACAAATGATATATGAAATCACTATAAAAATTAGTTAATATCAATATTAATTAATTTTACAATTATTGTAAAATGTTATACAAATATATCCCAGTTTATACAAATAATTAGGAATGAAATATTTTACATAACCCAAAATTTACCTATATAAGAAAAAAATTTAACAAAAACTTGGAACTTTTACAATTTAGCATTAATCTATACATTTTTGTACTTTGTATTAAATATTGTATGCACACTGATGAGGATGTAAAGACATTAGAAAGAACTTTATATTTAATCTTCTTAATATTTTAATTGTGGAATTAAAAAAAAGAGTTCTTGCTACAGAGTTTTCTATTTGATTTCTTCGGATTACAAAAAATATTTTACATAAAAAGTTAAGTTTACAGAAGTTAGATATACGTAAACTGGGAAATATTTGTATACAAATATAAATAATTAAAAATTTTCATGTAAAATTTTATTACTATTTTTATTATTTTAAATTTCTCTTCCATACATCGAAACAAGTTATTAAGTAGAAATATGTTTTAACAAAGGAAAAATTCTTTTGTTTCAAATCAAATCGAAAGCATTTTTCCTTGTTAGGAAAATTAATAATTTCTTTATATTAAGTAGATCCTGTACTTGCATAGTTAATTTGTTCCATAAATTTTTGTATAAATTGAAGATTGTCCAAGTATAATAATGTAAATTATATTTGATATATATATTTCAACATACACATTAATAATTGGAATGGCTAGAAAAACTTGATACCATATAATATTCATGTGTAAACTAAGAATTTTTCCTCAAAAAATTTCTTAAAAAATGGTTGTCAACTTATATACACATTAAAAAAAATCAGGAAATTTTTGGCAAGATAGCAAGATATTCTCCATCTAATTTCTGCTTTTATCTAATAAGAATAAAAAGAAATATGAAATATTAATACACAAGCAACACAAGTATTAAATGTAGTAATTAAATTTATTCTAATATAAAATCTTGATGTTTTAAGCTGCATTTCATTTTAGAATAAATTTAGTTACTCTCTTGAAATATCACTAAATTCAGTAAGAGTTTCTAATTCAGTTGTGTCTTTGCACCAGTTATATGTTCCATTATAGCTATTTCTAACAAAGATCATCATCATACTGATTCCTTTTTTTTTAATTACAAAAAAAATGTGAATATGTATGACTGTATATAAATTAATATTTTTATAAAATATTTAAATATTGGATACTGCACAAATACAGTCGAAAATATATGAAGTAGTTCTGTTGCATCCTCTTAAGATTAAAATCATGTCCTATGATAGTAGCTAGATAGGCATTTTTAGAAATAAATATGGCATGTTTCTTCTCAATTATATTATTAAAAATATGTGGATTATTTTTAAGCAGCTACATGTCACCAATATTAAGTTTCTCCTTTCTGTTATGCCTAATGCTCGTTTTTTGGTTCAAATGTGCCTATTTAATTCTATCTTTCTCAAGCTCATCCACATTATGTAGCATGTCTTCTATTACTGGTATGTCATCTATGATGGAGTTATTCATTAGCATAGCACATGATGGACCTTTCATAAGAATCTGCTTTGTGTATGTTAGTACATTATGTTTACAATTATGGTTACTGTTTGGTCCAATCTAACATGCATTTTCACATGTGTCTGAAGTTGACATTTAAAAATCCATTTGATTTTCTTTATATATCTTATCCTTAAGATATTTCTCAAATTTTTCATCTCATCCTCTATTTTTAGATGTATTATATTTTGCTTCTATAATGTTCTACTTCTTGTAGTGTCTGAAAATATTTCCTTTTGGTATCAGTAGTGGCTATTCTCAGGTATATCTTTTTTTGTATTCCTCAGGACTTTTTTGATGCAACTAGCAATTTAATTCTGTATATTGTCATAAGGTAAACAACATTGTGTAATCTGCATTCCTCTAGAAATTTCCAAATCTCAAAGTTACTCATTAAATTTTTGCTTTGGATTCTGTACTTCTTTAGCTGTTCCTCATTGCGCTGGCTCTGCTCTTCTTCATGTATACTTACAATTAACAGCTTTTACTCTTTACTTAAAATACCACTTTCTGCAGTTGAGAATAATTGTAAACTTTTATTTAACATCAAAAAAAGCTAACTTTTTTGGTAGTTACTATCCACTTCAGGCTATACAATCAAACAATTTCAAACTTCAACAGTTTACCTACAGAATCACAATATAATGTCTATATATATGTGAATGTATGTAAAATGTTCATATTTTAATAAATTCAAAAATATTAATTTACTGAGCACTTCATAAATAAAATTGGGAATATGTAGACCAATCTTTTTAACAAGTAATCATGGTACTAATGCGTCTATCATCAGTTAATATTAAATATAAATCATCAGAAATCTATATTAAATATAATATAAATTCCAATGTTTCTAATCATCAATTTGTGCATTTTCAGATAATTCTAAATATTTAGAAAGAAAAAAAAAATATTATTATTTTTCAGTTGATTTTGGATATCAGATTCAAACTTCTGATGATAACGTATGTGCTGATTGACTTTCCACTTGCACCAGTTGCAGAAAAAATTCCATTATGTTTTGATTACAATTTTTATTATTTAAATTTTGTTAAATATTTTTATTGAGATTTAGGAATGATGTAAAACTTGAATGTTTCTTTGATATTTTCTGCTGAACAAACATTTCAATAAAATCATACAGAGAAATACAACTAGATGTGATATTGACATGATCATGTCCTGTTCTCCATCTATTTTTCTTCATACTGCATTGCATCACAATACTAGAAGTCTGGCATTTTGTCTAAGTAATCTTATAAATCCTATTTGCCTATTGGAATAAATAAAGATTTTTTTAACTTGTTCACTGTCAGTGATATATAAAGATAAATGGAATAATCAAATAATAAAAAAGGTTAAATAAAATTCAATTTGATTTTATTTGGCTAATCTAGCTTTTGCAAATCAGTTTTTTGTGTTTATTGTGTTGAAAATACATAATTTTGATGATGGTTCCTAAATTTTTTCAGTTGCTGGAATATTTTTAAATTTAGCTTTTACAAATGTTATTTTTGGTACTGCTTGATAGAATTTGAATTTTTTTTTATCCTATCTTGTTGATTTTGTAGTCTAATATATAAAAGTTTTTCTGATTTTTGGATATAATAAATGATATTTTTGAAATTTTAAATAAAAATAAAATTTTTCATACAATAAACTATAAAATGCTTAAAACTGAAAAAATATTATAGATAATATGAAAATATTGATTAATCCAGTTAAGATATAAATTTGTTTATTTTAATCAACCAGTTTTGTTTCATTTTCACTGATATTTAGGAAAAAAATGAAACAAACACTCTGTGCCTATTTAAATATTGTGTCAACTTTTGTTTTAGGCAGCTATTGGCTTCCTCAGATATTGTGATCAAGCCTACTTAGCTCATGACACACGGTATTGGTTGGGTTACTACAATAAACCAATTACAGTCCAGTCAGAACAACAAATAATATTACAGCTCAAATACAATTTATTTGCAAAAGTCCATTAAACAGACAGCATTAAATGCAAGTATAACACTTTTAT
>WUQG02006701.1:0-12081 GCA_011317285.2 Androctonus mauritanicus
ATATTAAAATTTTAAAAAATAAATCTGTAAATATTATACTCATAACTACCAATATTCAAAATTTAAAAAATGATATTAGAGCGTGTTATCTATTTACTGAATTCGTAATTAAAAAGTCTGCCTAGGTTGAAATAGTGAGCAGCGATTAGGCTTTTCAGTTCAGAGCGCTGTAATCGACCCATCTCATTCGTATACCGCATCCCTATTCTTAATCAGAACGGACGCGTCCATTTTTAGCTTCCACTATACACGTTCGAACTGAAAGACTTTATAACCGATCAACTTCCTGTAAGCTCAGCCCCTGCGAAAAAGATGACAAACTTTTTGAAACGAACTGTACATAATGAATTTTCTTTTTATTTGCACATTTTCATTAAATCTGACAAAACATCATTAAATATCAATGATTCCCCTATTTAGTCGATGAACCACTAATGTCATTAAACACATGTATTTACAAACACGTATAACAAATATGATTTGACGGTTCTTTGAACACAAGATTGTTCCTTAATATGTCAGATTACTGCGGCGTTTACCTTATTTAGTGAATCACTCTATATAATAATGGCCGCCTAAATATAATCAATGGATTGCTTTTACGACTTTGATAAACTTATAATGTTATCGATGATAAATATATATATATATATACTATATTTATAATGCAGCTAGCAAATATTTTTTCATTACGTAATTTGATATCTGAAAATAGTTGCTTATCCCTGATATCTCCTGAAAATACTGAAAAGAGAAAAACTAAATGAACAGATGTGGATGAGTCCTAGGGAATTAGGCAATCTACACTACACTATAGGTATCGGACCAATTATTCTTCGTCTCAGTATACGGAATGCTCAGAAAATAGATGTTTCAGATTTTAGAGAGTGCAGAATTCTCACGAGTAGAATTCCCTGTCAGCACTTCAATATACTAACACAAATTACCAAAAAATCTCTTCATAGAGTGATTTAAGTGAATCGTACCATAATTAAAACAAAAGGAAATTTTGTAGGCCTATACAGGGTGTTTCAAAACTATATGTCAGAAATGTAAAGGCAGTAAAGGGGATCTAAATAAGCAGATTCCTTATAGGAATGTGGATGCGGAAATGCAGCGTTGAAATACTAGCACGTAAAGCAGTATTAACAACATGTAAGTGCAAAGACAAGTAAAGATAAAGGAAAGCAACAATTTGTCAAACAGTTTACAATAGCTGCTCGAAAGAGCGACCACCAACAGCGATACAAGATTCACAGCGGCGGCGCATGGATTGACATACATTAATAAAAACGTCAGGCATTTCACGAAGAGCATGTTCAAGCCAGCGAAGCGCTTTCATCTGTCAAACTCAACAGCGCCCTCTCGCGGCATTTCCGCACCCACATTCCTATACGAAATCTGCTTATGTCCCCTCTACCTGCCTTTACATTTCTGACATATAGTTTTGAAACACCCTGTATATAGATAAATTGTAAAAAATTTTTTTTTTTAATTTTTCTCTGGGATTCAGTGCCCCACTTCTCATCATGCAATGCACCATTTTTGGCGCAATAGCATAAGTTAGCATCCCTACTGTAAGATGATGATGTAAAAAGCTGGAAAATTATCGAAATTTCAAATTTTTGAAACAAATTTAAAAATTTCAAATGAACACTGTATTTTAATGAAGATATCACATAGAAATTATTAATTATGATATCTTCATTAAAAAAATAAAAATTATAAAAATAATTTTCATAAAACGAATTTTCGCTTGTTTGTTAATTATGAACAAACGTGTGTAAAAAACAAATACTTTAAGAGAAAAAAATATGAAAATTATATATATATAATTTTCAATTTTTTATAAGCGTTGATAACACAAAATTTTTCTTTAAAGATTAGAAATTCTCTCGTTAGAAAATGAGAGAATTTCTGATCTTTAAAGAAAAAATACCTTAACATTTTGTAAATGTTAAGGTATTTTTTCATCGTGGAAGCATTTCTAGTCTTGTCAAATACTGTAAATACATGATTCGAAAAACTGCTCCAAACCAATGTTACCGAATTAAAGCAGTGCTTATTTTTTTATTTTCGTATTTGAATTAAATAATCTTTTTTTACGGTTATGAATATCGATTGTGAAAAAATATTATCTAAAATCATCAATAAACTATAAGAAAAGTGATAAAATGGATGTTTGAATATATCTGTTTTATGACATTTAAATATTTCTATCAAATACAGTAAAGTCAGTAATTGCATCCTGGAAATAATTGTATACAGTATATTTAATCTTACTCACAGGATTGTAATTAATGAATATATCTAATTTCAATCTTGTGACCATAGTGACTGAACATGAAATATGGCATATTATAACTAATCTAACTACATCATTTATGCATATCATCGATTTTATTAAAACTGTTACGTATCGTTTCGGTAGCTAGATTAATCGAGTTAATAATAACGAACTTAATCCGTTACTTACAACCAAGGCTTATAACTATGTTTACTAAAATATTAAATCTTTTGAAAACGTCTTCCAAATTCTTTGACTGTTGTTTATGTAATCTTAATGGATAATTCAGATTCTTCAGGAAATGTTTCCTGAAATATTCTCTTCAAAAATGCAGTGTCACGTTTTAAGAACAATTAATTTTCACTTAAATTATTGTTAGATAAATTAGATAAATTATCTGTTTTTTTAAAGTAAACGCTAAATAAATGTTTATAATGAATAAATGAATGAAGATTAAAAGCTTGAAAAAAAAAAAGAAATACTGTATTAAATTCCAATGCTGTAAATATAGAGATTAGCAAGATGGGCAGATAATAAAGCAATCGTTTGGCATCTGAAAAACTGGAAATCAATTCTAGATTACAGATCTACTGATTTTTTCAAAGGCTTAAACATGACCCGTCAATTTTTATCCTTCACCTTCCAGCTGACATCATCGTGGATGTGAACAATCATGGTGGAATGTCTCCATCGCTTAGAATTCTGTTCGACTGAAAATCATCGTAAAAAAAGAAATATAATTTTAAACGTTATTATTGTGGACCATAGATTATTAAGAGGTAGGACATTTCAATATCCATTACGGACTGTTTACATCTGTGGTTTACATCTTGGCTGTCAGGTAAAAACTGGGATTCAACAAATTGGATCCGGATCTTTCCTGAAAAAGTTTTGAAGGTGTGGGACCCGAGAATTGAATCTAGAGCATCAGGTGATAAATTAGCACAACAAGGCTAGCCGGCCGATGGCATTTTATTTCAAGCTATTATTTACTATTATTTTGATTTTTAACGCTGAACTTTCTTCTTTTTCTTTAGTTATTTTGAATGTTATAGGTTATCCTCTAACTTTACTAGGCGGATCACAATTATATTCTTAATGTTTTATAGTACTGTATATGAATAGGTTAACTCGTCGTAAATAGCGATCAACTATTTTATCATTTAAATATAGATGATTTTTATAATAATTGGTTAACCCTATGACGAATTAAAGCTTTTGAACTGGTAGCTTCATACGCTCGTTACTTAAATTTACCTTTCTATGAAATGATGTAAAACAATTCCCAAAATTTTATGTGAATACAATATATTTTTATGAACAGCATAATTTTACTTACAAGGAAAGGCCCAAATTTGATTTCTACAAATTTTTAAAATGATAACGTTATTTCAGAAAAACTTCTAAATAATATAATTTTTATAAGCAGAAATTAAAAAACATATCATAATAAGCAAAAATCTTATAAAATTTTAGGCAATTATGACTATGACGAATCTATAGAATACAACTGATTTTTAAAATGAAGTTGTGGATGATTCACTGCATAGAAAATTATATGTTAATAAATTCAAACGATTTGCGTAACTTCAAGAAATATATACTGTATTTGTAATCGAATTATAAATAACTACAAAATTTACATGTAGAAGTTTAATAGTTTTTTTATTTTAAGACAAAACGTCATATTGAGTAAATACGATAATAAGAGCATTCGTCCATCCCTTTCCGGAAAATAAGAATTTCGAAATACAATCATTTATTAATTTTATTTTATTATAAATAAAACATATTTCCCCAGAAATTGTTTTAAAATGCTGATTACATAATATCAATGAATAAAATGGTATTTCGTCATGCTAAACTTATCTAATATTTCTATTAGATTTGTCATAGGAAATGGGCGTATAGTACTTTGTCATATAACTAATATCTTACAATTTCAATCAAGGAGCAGATCCTAAGATTAAGATAAATTCATTCACAATTGTTATGTACATATCTTTATTTGTGATTTCAAGTGCTCTTAGTAACGGAAAGGCACTCTAAGGCCGCTAATTTATATAAATAAAAACAGTTTCATAATAGACTTCGCTAAATCGATTTTGAATAGAGTTAAATAACTAGAATGTTATCATGTGATCTTAAATTAATCGATTTACGAGAACTCGTACTAAGAAAATATTATCAGTAAATCGATTAACAAATAATTGTAAAATTTAATAATGCACGTACTTCAGAATAAGAATTAAGTAGCACTAAACATTTAATATTAATTTTTTTATAGGATGCTTGAAAAAATACACAGATTAAGAAATAATGTTTATGCCTACGGAATTATTTTACTTTGCTTCATTTTAATTTTCCTTCAAATATTATTATGTTTATTATTATTATTATTATTATTTACTTCAATAATAAGTAATAGCTCTTTTGTTTATCATCATTTTAACCAAAATTTCAAATCGTCATCAAATAATTAATTTATATTATATATTATATTATATTAATTTTATGACGCTATTTGCCATGATTTGAAACAATATCATGGCAAATATAAATTACATATATATCTGATTTTATTGAAATGTTTTGAGTATCATTTAAATACTATTTTTAAGTTAATGTTTACATTTCTAAACTACGAATAAATAACTGATTCAAAATTTTAACAGAAATAAAAGGGATGTCGAAATCATTCGTCACAGGATTCTATTTGGAGATACTGACTTTAGAGTTGCAAAATCCTTAAATACTTGACACAAATTAAAAGAATCCTAATACCGTAACTACAACAGTTAATATTAGACAGTTAAACATAACTCTATGTTTTATAATTATTATTACTGAATAATTATTTTCTCCAATTATCTGATGATCAATAGATAGAATGGGATAATCGCACATCTCGAGACTCCAGCCTGACGGTCGCCTGACCTGCCAAATGCCAAGTAGCAGTCTACTAAGACGGATAGCAAACTAACTTCTGGATATCGTCCCGAACCCTATAATTAGGGTGTCTTGTTGTCACCAGACGCCCTTGAGACACTTTGCTCCTTCCCTCCCCCGCCTAACCTTGTTTTCCCATCTTACAAATCACCAATAACCCGAAAAGATCTTGATCTAATTTTTAATTGAAGCGACCCAACTTGATATATCAATTAGATTCTAAAATACATTCATCATTTGTTATTTTTTTAGCCTAAATTAATAAAATTTCTATACATTTGAATTAAATATTAATAATAAAAATTATTTTTGTGTATTTTCTTTAAAATCGTTAAAAATTTAAATTGAAATATAGCTAAATCATATTAAATAAATTTTTATTAAAACAATTTTGTATATAAATTATCCCGATATTAAATTTTCTTAATGAAAACATGTTTTAAAGAACTGAAATGTCTTGTTATTTTATTCAAATAATAACAATAATATACGCTTGTTTGTCATTCTTGATCAATTTTAAATTTATAAATTTAATAATTAATCAGTAAGGTCCACGATTTTCCGCGGTATGCAGAATTTTATGAAATTTGTGTCGTATCGAGGAATTTGCATTTTGCCACAGAAGTTTATTTCACTGTGGAAAATATCCAACTTTATAACTTTCAGAAGAAATTCGGAATTATTAAAAAATAATATTTAATGAAACAATGTTTTGATAATATTTTCAGTGAACGTTAGATTTTCCTAGACACAATGTATTATTTTTAAAATATTTATATCTACATTTAAATCAGGGATTTTTAACCTTTTGATGACTCCATATCATCAATGGATTGTCCAGAAATATGATCCCATACCCTCTTAAGAAGATTCTATCGCGTTCCATTCACGTACTACCAATGTATAAATTAATACATTAAATAAAATAAATAACAGTACCCAGAAAGCGAGTCTCATATCCTCAGCATTTGGTTCCCATACCCCCATATGGATATCCCCAGTTAAGAACCCGATTTACATAATCACATTCTCCATCTATTTAGGTATTGAGAGTCCTGATTTAGATCATATATTTTCTGCATTTTGATAATATCAGCTTTCATTATCTAGCGATAGCGCCATATTATAACAATTATATGCAGTAGTTAAGAGTAATCATGTGACAGAATGATGTAAAACATGAAAAACAAATGATGAATTACTACTTTTTAAATAATAATTCGTTATTTAAATACATACCCCTTATTTCATGAAATAACAATATATTGCATTGTAAGTTGTTATAAATTTATTCCATATGATTTAGCGTCATATCCGTCACGTGATTATGACGGATATGATGCTATATGTGGTTATGGTATCAGAAGCCAAACTGATTAACTCTATTTATTTATTTATTTTTTTTTGCAAATTTCTCAATTTTAGCATTCGAGCATATGATTAGCACAAATATGTATTTGGGTACTAAAATTGAAAAATTTCTAAAAAATGGAATTAATCAGTTTGATTTCTGAGAGGCTCATATAAAATTCTCATCTGCGATGATAAAGGAAAAACATATTATTATAATAATAATGAAAATATATGATCTAAATCAGGGCTCTCGATACTCAATCGATAAGAAAATTGATAATTTAAACGTATATATTTGTATTTTGTAAAACTCGTTAAAGCTACGATTTTGCATGGCCGCGGAATTATCCGATTATTGATCGGACTATAAAAATAATCTAAAATTCAAAAATAATGTAGTATTGCAAAAAAGATTAGTTCTATTTTAGAATTAAAAAATTCATTAGTTTTATATTCTATTTGTACAAATTAATGGAATGAAATATACTAAATAGAATATTTTTTCTGTTACAATGATGAAAAGATTAAAATTCTGTTAAAATTAATTTTATAAATCAATTTAAAAAATTAAAGTTTTATTAATTTTAGAATGATTAAATAAAATAACAATACGAGAGTGCGTGAACAGAAGCCAACAAGATCCAATAAATTACTTCAAATTAATCGCGTTGGCAATACACAAAGAATTTGCTCGTAAATAAATATTACAGTGTAACAATTAATGAATGGGGAAAATAGTTTCCTATTAAAAACTTCTCAAATAGTAAAATACATAATATTTTTACACATTATAACTAAACAAAATATATAATCAGGCCTAAATATATACTCGAAATATCAATATAACAATTTTAAAATTGACACACTGATATTTTGAATAAGAAATTATGAAGTTTGTAATATAGTGAGGATACAGAAATATTAGAATATGAAAATGTTTTTATCAATTAATAATCAAAATTTAATTATATTTAATAATTAAAATTTTAATGATTATAGTTTGTTAGAAAATACTTTACAATGATAAAATTATTTAATTTTAGATTTCAAAACCTGAACTACTTTCTTATAGAAAATTTTTTTTTAAAAAGTTAAGTTTGATGCAGCATAAAATGTCATGCTATCAATTACTCCAAGTACAAGGTTTGTGTAACTTTGGCTTCAAGTCAGAAATTGAATCCTCCAAGAATGACAGAAAATGGCTATATATTTTATTTTCTTCAGAAGTTCAACTTAATTGTAATATAATAAAAAAGATATTTAAATATATACTCAAATATTTGAATTATATTTAAAATTTACATATACTCTATCAAGAATTATGAATTTTTCCTTATTTATTAAAATATTAAATATATCGTCATAATAAATATGAGAATTTTACTTAAATATTTTATATCCAATTTTATTATGCAGTACTTAAACAAAATTTAACAAACTTAAACAGTACTGAAAATTTTAAAGAAAATTAGACTGAATAAAATTAAATTTTAAAATTTAGTTATACTCATAGTCTAATAAATAAAAAAATTAAAAATGGAAGCCAAACATTAAATTCAATATATCATTAATATTGAATTTAATGTTTGGCTTCCATTTTTAATTTTTTTATTTATTAGACTATGAGTATAATTAAATTTTAAAATTTAATTATATAATGATAATGTTCAATAAATTTAATTATTTAATGATAATGTTCAATATCGAAAAAACAGTGATATTGAATAATAAGTAAAACTATTTCAAAAATTAAATCAAATCAAAACTGGAAAAATTTATAATAAGTCTATTTTTAAAATGGCAAGTGCATATTATACTATATATGTTCTGTGTGTGCAAATTTTAAATTACATAAAATGATTTGAATTACAAGTTATAAATAAAACTTTTTATAAAATATTCGAAAAATTTACTATTTATTACAACAAATTATAAAGTTTATCTTTTCATTAAAGAATTACAGTATATTATTTCAGGAGATATTTTTACTAATATTTCATTTTTTATATCATTGTAATAAAAAAATCATTAAAATGACTAATTTATATAATTTAGTTTTCACTTTCTTTCATATCAGTATATACTGCATAATCATCAAGATCTATATATCTGCTTTAAGTGTTTCTAATAATATACAGACATTATGTTGTAGCTCCTGGAAACAGATTCAATACTGAAATGCATTTTCTTAAAAGATCACGTTATAACAGATTGGATAGATTCATTAGATTAAACTTTAGATATTTAAAATTATAATTAAACTGTTTGAAACAAAAAAAAAAAAAATACTCATTTATTGACATAGTATAAAACAATAGTAAAATACATCTCAATGTATTCTTACATTTAAAATAATCTATCAACAAATGTCCTGATCTAAATTTATATGACATCACAGCGTCTGATGTAGATATTTTGTCAGCTGAGACAGCATTAGAAAATGGCGCCCTCTCTCCTCTTCATTCGCGCACATTAATACATAAATATATCTAATACTTTGGAATCAAGAACTGTAATGACATCAGATATACTGACACTGAGAAACATAAAAAACTTGGGTTGGATTGGGAGACAATACACAGCTTCAGCAAGACGTTGATGCGAGAATGACGTCATTGAGTTCACGTTCTATACACGCGTTTGTAGAAGAAATCTGGTTCAGCAAGTCATTACTTCCCTTAACTTCCCCAGATAACGTCACATGCGTATGACATTATATTCATTTAATACGCTTGGCATAACATGAACATGCTGGTCCGCTGGCTGGTTGGTGTCGCTTTCTCTATTTTATCGAAACCACTTCGATAATTATATTTTTTGATTTTTTAAAAAGCTACACCATGGAAGTAAGGGAATTAACAACCCAAGAAACAAACACGAATTTTGGAAAGCTAGTGATATCTCAATTTTGTTTATTTTTATTGGCAAAAGGCACATTACATATATTACGTATTTAAATGTATGAATTGTGTTTGAAAACTTATTTTATATATACTCATTTTCTTTATGTTGAAATTTTAAATTAATTTCATATTTGAATTGAATCTTGAATATTGGCAATTTATCATATCATAGATACAAGTCTATGGAACGTGTATACTAAAAGATATGGCATTATATTTACTCGTTCAGTCACCATAAACAAAAGAAATCACCAACGTGAACCTTCCTACCTATGCGTCGAATTCGCCATTTTCGGCACGTAGAACCCGAACGAATGACGTCAATACAGAATTTTTCTTTAACTCACGTATAGACGTGAGGAAGACTCTAGCGACGACTCGAAATGACACCATGTCGTAGTCATTCCAGCGCTCACGTCATTCTCGTGCTACATATTCAAGTTGCTAAAGCTATCTAATAAAACTATTCTGGGATTATATATAGTTTCTAATGAAAATGAAGTACAGTAGTATCTATGTTAAAAACAATAAATAAAGTATATTTGCGATTATGGATTGAATGAAAGTCTGTCTAAACAAAATAAATATTTGTTTCCGCACCTATGTCCTGATTGCGATATGCCAATGAGGAAAAACGTGAGGGAAACAATATTTTTGTTTAGACAGATTTTTCATTCAATCATGTAAAAAATTACAATTTAATTCGACTGGTTTCTCTCTCTTTCTTGATAAGTATTATCCGTTAGAAAAATACATCATTATGTCTTTGTAGACCGATTTTACAGCACGAAATACTGTATTGTCAAGATAAATATAATTAAGCTTGTGTGTGAAATTGCAACTGCATTTTCGCGCCCTCTCATAATTTTCGCCCTAGGCGACTACCTCGTTTGCTTCAATCTAGACCCGGCGCTGTGACATTAATTAGAAACTGATTTATTCTTTCTTTCTTTTCATTTTGAAAGCCATAGCTAATTCAAACTTCCAGGATTTACTAACACAATAGTGAATTTTGTCTAAATTGTAAAAATTTTAATATAAATGTACAAAAAAATTTCATCTTTTAAATCTTTATCATGTAACATATATAGCAATTACTATGCAATAATTGATTTAAGTTTTTCAATATCCAAATTAGTAGGTCGGTCAATCGGGCCTTATGTAGGAAAAGCATTGAATTACCATATGGACTGGCTTCAATTCCCGGTTCTATACTTCCAGATTTTTTCAGGGAGTCTGATCCAGTCTGATTAATCTATCTCTTTATCTGACGGTCGATCATATTACGGACGTGTAGAAACAGAATGTCCAACCGCTTAATTACATTCAGTTGGAGAGGGGAAAAATAAGGAGAAAAAACACTATTTATCTAAATTAAGGTTCACTTCAATCAGAATTGCATGCTTTAAAAAATCTGAAGTCATATCCTGCCGGATGGAAATATCTCGTGAGCCATATATAGCCTGCAGGCTGTAATTGGGCATGCCTGATCTAGCTTTCTAGCGATAACCACAATTCTGCATATATACTAATATATAAAAAATTTAAACCTTTTTAAAAATAATTTTATTTTTTTATATGTATTAATTATAAATTTCAATGATTCAAAAGCCATAATTTTTTCAACAACATAGTAAGCTTTAGGGAATCGATTTAAAAATAAAAAATATCTACTTCATTTTTTTTATCTGTAGATTAGTTTTAATTATATCACAGAGTCTCACAGGGAATATTATAATAAATAAATAAATAATATAGAAAAAATTATTTCTACCGTAATTATTATAAAAGTTTGGTTATATCTCAGGAATGTGATCTAACAAGTAAGAAACATTCGAAAATAATGCATATATAGTATAAGAAACTACATTAGCGCTATTTTAATAATTATATATAAAGCATTCAAAAATACTTTAATTAAAATTTGAGACTTTTTTAAATAATTCAAATTATGTCAATCAGCGTTATTTCGCCAGCTAGCTAATGTAAATTTGTTAATGCCAGTTGGTAGCGTGGAAACGTGCTAGTCTTCCATTTGGAGTAGCCAGTTCTAATATTTCCAGATTATTTCTTCAGCAGCACGAGTCCAGTTTGTCAATTCCTAATTTCTACTTGATTGTTGACTTCATTACAGATATAAGTGGCCAGCGATGGGAACTTGAATAGAGCAGCTACTCAGAAATCTCCAGTTGGAAAGTGAAGTGAAACAAAGAATTCCCAACTGGCCCGTCGCCACATATCTTTCATTCAGATTCAGCAACGTTAAAATCTTCAAAAATAACTAATTTAATTGTTCTTATTTCTTTATTGTTTTTAATTTTTAAATACTATATAACAGTGGTGTTCAACTTTTTTTACTATGCGATCTGTAAAAAAGTTATTCGGCGATCTACTCTCTTATATCTACTGTATAGATCATATTCCTCCAACCTGATATCTGTTACGTACAACTATGCAGTTAAATATGATAACTCATTGTGGAAGACCCACTCTCCCAGCCGTAAAAACTTTGTATTTGTATATTTAAAAATTTATTTATCACTTTTAATTATTTTAATTCAACAAATAAAACAAATATATTGGAATAAA